>JAUTBT010065137.1:0-32854 GCA_032361225.1 Lepetodrilus schrolli
CCGGGGCGGGATTTGAACCTGGAACCTTTGGCTCCGAAGTCCAACTGTTCTACCACTGCGCTACCACCCGCCCCCTCAATCAGAAGGCCAGTAATTAACTAATAGGAATCAAGAAAATTTAACTAGTTAGTTTAATTCCTTTTCTTAGTAGTGCTTTCCTAACAACATTCTGATATCATAACTTTACTGGTAGTAACAGAAGTTGTTTAGTTAGTAGAATCCAGTCATGGTAGGGCTTATCTGACAACATTTTGATGTTAAAATCTTACTGGAAGTAATAGAAGTTGTCTAGTTAGTAGTATACGTTCTTCGTAGTGCTTTCCTAATAACATTCTCATATTGCAATATTAGAAATTTACCAGAATTAACATAAGTTGTCGGTAGTGATTTCCTAACAACATTCTCATATTACAACACTATGAATTTACATTTTTGTACAACTGTGTACGTACTCAAATTTACAAACACACAACAACAACAAAAGTGATTTTAACAATCATCCTTTATCATACCTTTTTTGGACCTCTTTTGGTTCTACATCGAAGTATGGTCGCAAGATGTCAATGTTCCCATAAATGCTCCAAGCCCTTCGAGCGCTCTGCTTCCCAGCATTCCACACCTGTCGTCATGGAAACAGAAAATGCATTGCACATCCATGGCTAAAGTGGTTAATATGATTAATAATTGAACATTATAGAAAATATAATTAACACTTTTGGATTTACATGTTCAAATATAATGCTATTAATAGTACTTTAAGCTGGTATATTTTTACTCTCACCATCTGCGTAACATTTTCAGACATGCGTTGTCGGACATCATCCATGAATTGTCCTTTCTGCTGTCCCTTCTGTTGTTCATGCACTGGAGGTGTACCTGATATTAAGAATAAAAAGACGAAATTAATAAAATAACAAAACAAAACAAAACATGAAAATATTGTGAAACCTTCCAAATCAGGCATGGCAATAGCTACTCACTATGTATATACTGTGCAGACTTATAGTACGCGCTATACGCGCAAAGACAATTTGCGTGAAATTATAGTCCATGTGCAATATGAAGCCCTAAGTTTACTTATTGAAGCGGATGTATTAATGTACGATGAAAAACACAACACAGAAGATACGATTGAATAATTTAATTAAACGATGTTATAAGTCTTTTACAGTACGTCATCAAGCTCACAGCAGTGCATGTGACTGAATTGCTGTTCAACATCACTGCGAGAAGCTCCTCACAGCGAATATATCCGCCATTTGTATTATTTGGTGTAGCGATTTGCAAGGGATTTCCCTGTGCCGTAGATACATGGAAGGCATTTTTGCCACACAAATGCAATGATACATACGCTAATTGAATATACTTTGCATTTCTCGTATTTGGTCAATTGCGACAATAAAAATCTGTAATAGGCTGCGTTTAAAAGGCTAGTGACTCACTACTTCCAGGTTCATAGTCGGAGGCACTGTCTTCACCCTCTTGAAAGTCCACACCTTCCAAATCCAAGACAGCTGAATCTTTGTTCATATTCTGGAACCACACAAATGCAATATGTAACAGTATTTTCAAGCAATTGTTTGTCACATTTGGATACTTAAGAGGATGTACCTGTGATTACCTCATGTTTAACATCTGAAGACATAAAATATTATATTTATTATGGCATTCCACCAAGTGAACATCGCTCATTATGAATCCGTTTACAGGATAAGCTCGCCGACTTCTGCTGAACACGTCAAACCCCCCCTGTCCTTCCAAATATCCCCCACAAAGTACATGTCCAGAATTACCTTCCCTTGAGAAAATGAAAATTATGGGCCCTGTTCGTTTGAGTTGCGAAAGGAACGACTTGCACGTGTCTCGCACAAGCAAGATGGCGGCAAAGGGTTGCCCATGATGTGGTGACATTGTACTTTTCCTGTGTGGCCTGCACTACTTCGCCAGCGAGTGCAGGCCGTGCTGTGTGCGAGTACAGACTGCATAGTGTGCGAGAGGATTGGAAAAACGAACACTGATACATGTTCATTGTGACGCATTTTACATATTCTGCATTAGCAGTTTCTGATTCTGATTCCACCTAAGGGACATGCATGTTGTGTGTCATCGCCAACATTTGTCCGATGAACAGGGGGGTTGACGTCGTCAGAACAAGGTAGTGAGGTTATCCCTATAGCCAGACTAAATCTGCCAAAGGATTCATAATGAGCGATGTTCACTCAGTGGGATACCATTCACGGCCAACATGGAAGCTTTTTACAGTTGACAGAAGGTGAGAATCCCAAGTTTGACATCATCGTACTTGTGCTTGATAGCTGTATAGAAGGTTATGGCAGTACCTGGCTAGAATTTATACCATGGCCAATTCCTGGCCATAAACATGGCCTAGGTTCTACTCAACTAGTCAATACGATACCAGAGCAGTTCATGCCTACTGACTTCTCTGTATGACTAGCTCCAATATTAGCAATCACATATCTGCTCACTGATGACAGAATCAAACTGATTTTCCGTGTACTCTGTATTACAAAATAAGGAACCAGAATGCATCACTGGCATTAGTACTCAAATATCATAAATAGTGGATTGGCAAGATTTTTCGCGAGTTGGACGGGTGACTTGTTGGGTAAATTCTACAAGACACTACACCAATGAAGTTACAAATGACATGTAGCAAATTTACATTGACACAAATGGGGGGGGGGGGGTGTATTTAAATAGCACTGACGACCATGGGGATATTGAATAGCGTGGTTTTAGCTTATTTTCTTACACATGATCATTACTAATCAATACTAGCTCATTTTAAATTTGTAAGCATTGTTTCGTTGGCATAGAAACGTTAGTTTACTTGTTGCTGACTGTGCCACGGAGACGGGTCAGCCATGTTGACAAATATTTCCGTACACTTCCGGTATATTGTGTTAGAGTTACGTCCCTGGATTATCTGGTCCTGTGATTTTACGCACGCATCATCCTCAATAATCACTTATCCTTACTAAATGACATAGTAGTACATCCTGTTTTTTATATCTAAAAGAAAGAGAGAAACTAAAGTAGCAACAAGACAATAGAGTTTATTGCCAATATTAGTTTTTAAAGTTTTTTAAGAGGCATTTTACAAGCCAAATGATCCAGTTATGTAATAAAGTATATACAGTATGTACATTTAGTTAAATTATTTAAAACAGATCTCTAGTTCATGTCTTTATAGATTAATGATCATGATTTTTTAAAATTATTATTGAAATTCCTAGTTGCGACTAATTGTGATTTTCTGATATTTGACCATACGCTAATACAAATAATATTGAAAGTAAGGTTTCGAAATAATAAATCAATAAATATAAGTAATGTTTTATAGCGGCAATCAAAGTGACGACAGAGAATAGTCTCCCTTTGATGGCGCCAAGTTGTTCTTTGAACGTTTAAACATTTCTCGTTGTATGTCAATAAATTCTACATAAATCTATGTACCTGTCTTTTTCGGTATGTAGTCATTCACTGTGTAAATTTGCATTATCATTCACTACCATTTGTTTTCGCGATAACCACATTGTAATAGTTAATGATACTAAAACTGTAACGGTTAGAGGGTTTCGGTTTTCGCACCAATATTGAACAGCTGTTGAAAGGATTCGGGCAAAGGTGAAGATCATGTTTTTTTAAAACTAAATCTAGGCTGCAACATGTACTTAACAATTCCACAGACATATGTGCTTTAATTTAGCAATCAAATATAACAATTGTATTGGCCCATAGTGCGGCAATCTGTAATATTCCTTTACCTGCATTTGTTTTAATATGAACAGCCATTATACATTGGTAATTATGGAACAGCTTGGATTTTTCGGAGAATTCAATATTTATCTTCACAAAAACAATGTTGCAGTGGAATTAAGACATACATTTTACAACTGATAGTCAAAGGCTGTCAACCAAATTGGTCAAATAATGGGGGTCGTGATCTCAAATGTGTCGGGATTTGTTTTCCACAGAAATTTGCTATTTTCACATTATTTGCTGCTTACGGTCACACATGAGTAGATCCATTAGTAGGCCATACTAATCACTGATATGGTTGGTTGACATGGTTGATCAACATGATAGAAGTAGGTCATGATATTGTTTTGTAAGTTATTAAAATTAATGTGCAATTTATTTTAAAATAAATGTATTAATTTAACCTCTCTCCCTTGACCCAATGTTGAATATGTTTCTTGACACTATCAAGTATGTTAAACTGTACAATATTTGTTTCGGTGCAGGTGGTAGCGCAGTGGTAGAGCATTGGACTTCGGAGCCAAAGGTTCCAGGTTCAAATCCCGCCCCGGGGGCCCGGCATCAATATTCGCAAAAGTTACCTTTCTGACGCGATATTGATAGGATGCGATGTCTGTAGAGTGGCAATGCAGTTATCATCCTTGGTCTTGTCAGTACCAGCCGATGCTCGTAGGTTTACTGCAACATTCAGCGCTATGGATGTTGCGGGTTTCCTCCTGCCCTAAACTGACAAATCATGATATAAGTGAAATAATCTTGAAAGCGACTTAAAACCCCAATAAAAAAAAGAGGTATGGACAATTTGTGTGAACATTGGATCTTGCCTAACCTTATAAGTCTTCATGTAATACTAGGTTATTGTGGGTTCTCCTCATTTAATAACCAGACCATGGAAATAGTGTGAACAATATCATAAAGCTCCTATTCACTCACTAAATTATTTTTAGCAAGTAGGTGAAAATAAATGTTCAATAGAAAGCAAATAGTACTAACAGATTAAATGATATTACAAAAAAAACATTATTATATTTGTTAAAGATTGTCATGTTTTTTGACACAATTCATAGTTAATGCAATACAAATACATTTTACATTTCTCTTACTTCAAAAATACCCCAAGTTAAGGCAGCAACTCTTTGAATATTATTTCTTTTCGTAGTAGAGGGAAACTTTCCTTTCCTATCCACATGACATTTAACATGATTCAGGAAACCTACACAGAAATGTATGTATTACTGAAGTGAAAATCATGTCTTAATCAGAAAAAGATACTGCCCGACTCTGGATGCAGGAGTTAAAATGTCAGAATTGGGATATATTAGATTGGCATAGGAAAGTGATAAGGTGTTTATCAGGCAGCGGAAGAGGGTCCTCGAAAGGCAGAGATAGGGATGTTGGCTGGGTGTGTCTAGCGCTGCAGGGAGCGCGTGGCCCATACTGATACAAGCAGCTCTAGTCCAGGAAACGAATATTGAAACTTAACCTCCTACCTCCTGCTGGCAATCACAGATGCCCTTTGAAGCAGCGATTGCGATTGATACATCCTGGAGAGGGTTAAAATCAAACCCATTGGTAATGATTAATTTTCACTTACACCAATATTAATTTGTTTAAACTGTTGGTATGCAAGAACAAATCAACAATTATTGATTACTAACACTATGAACAACTAGTAATTATATTTTTATATATTTATTTTAGCAACTCCTTTTTGTACAGTTATTAAGATTCTCACTGTGACATAAAACAATAATTCACTTACTCAATTGTACTATTATTCAAGGGTCATTATCAATTAATAATCACATCAAGACATATAAATTACTTCAATTAATCAATGAATGAACGAATATGCGAATGTTTCATTTTGCTAAACACCCACTCTGCAGTGTCCGGATATGAACACGAATACTTCTTGTCGGATGCCAATAAAAACATATGCGAGATATGAATCCAGTTTTGTGGGTCACACATTTAGATTAGTGACTAAATGAACAGAGTTGATGTACTGATGTGGTTTGCTTGATGTTGGTGTGAGAGTTATCACGACCGTCACACCAGAGATAGGATGAAGCTAAGAGGTAGCCTGAGTGACCAGGGCCTAAGGGTCTTCTCTGTAGGGGGTGGGTTGGTACTGATCCAGGCGGTGTGGTGGGTGCCCCTGCATGAACAGCCTGTAAGCAACAGTCAGAATCTGTAGTAACTAGGCCCCGAGATTACCAAGCTTTTTTGAGCATATCACTATATTAAATTTGAGCTTGAGCATGAAATCGTACTGAAAATGTTACGTAATCTTGGGGATAGATGTGATAATTACATGTAAATTTGTTTATAATTAATCCTGATACTAATTACTAATATTTTATATATTTTAAAATATAAATGGTGTTTTAATTCTGTTCTGTAAATTTGTCCATATGCTGTATTTGCCAATCTATAATCACAGACATGTTCTAGAGATCTTTGGAGAAAATGTATTTCCATTTCTAACCTCAATTTGCAATCATTTCATTTTTTTGATATTTTTTATGTGCAATACTGTATGAAACAAGAATAAATATGGTTATGACTTATGACATGTTTGTGAAGGGTGTCCCATCCTTGAGGCAACTACAAAGTGTTACTACAGTGATAATCAGTTAAATGTTAGCCAATATGACAGAACTTTCATCTTAAGATTTTGCTTTTCATTGATCTGTCGTTATCAGAAAGTACTTCTACAGAAAGTGCTGGCTACACTTATTGATGTGTGGAAGCTGAGTTAAATGTTTCTGATATCTTTTTTCTTAGTTCCCTCCCTCCCTCCTTCCATCATATCTCCTTCCTTCTCCCTTACTCCCTCTCTCCACCTATCCCGACTTCTTCCTCTCTCTATATATATATCTCTCCTCCCTCCTTCTTCCACCTCTTTCTCTCTCTCTCTGCCCTATCCCTCCTCCACTCTCTCCCTCCTTTTCACTCCTCTCTCTCTCTCTGCCCCCTCCCTCCTCCACTCTCTCACTCACTATCTCTCTATCTCTCTCTCTCTCTCTCTCTCTCTTGCTCTCTCTCTCTCTCTCTCTCTCTCTTTCTTTCTTTCATCTTAGACATCTGAAATTAATGAAAGGATTTATCTTCAATTTCATTATTTATTCATGAGCATTCTGTAAGATTTAAACAGAAAAGATTGGATAATTAAATATTCTTGAATATTGTATTATGCATACAGACTGTCACATCTCTTGTGTCCACTAACTCAACCATTACATTTGTAACATTGTAATACTGTCAGTCTCACAGTCATCAGCTTACCATTACAATGTACAGACACCACAATTTTCCTAAGTTCACAACTTCAGCCAAGTTTCAAGGTAAAAAAATAACATAATTTTCACCTTTTGATCATAATGATAATATAAAATCAAATTTAAATGTTTTTGCATTGTGTTTCATGTTTTACAAATTGATTTTTATCTTTTTTAGGATGCTAATTTCTGAGAATAATCCTAAACATTTTGTTTGATGTAATCAATGAAAATGTTTTATTTTCTCATTTCTCATCAAGAGGTAAGAAATGTTATCCTGGCACCTCACAAACACCCTAACTCTTATACTTCATCTTCTACATACCAAAACAATTAATCTTTGCAATTAATAAATTACTTTTATTTGTAACATTTACAAAGGGAAAAATCCATGTTGCCTTTTCATATCTTTGTCCATGATTTCCCCTTAGTCAATAACATAGTTATTAGATTAGTTAAATCATGCAGCATAAACTGCAACAGTAGATATTGCAAAATGTGTAAATACTGCAAACCTGTTACAATTAGTGTTAAGACATTTGTTCAATATCTTAACAAAGTCTGTAGTTAAGGTCATGTAAATTTCCTGATGTGTTTGGCCCTGAAGTTGGTAATATGTATGACAGTTTCTGGAATAATGGCTACAAGTATTGAGTTGTACAGTAATGTTGCTAAATTTAATCAAAATAGCTCACAGATGTGCAAGCTCGTAATGTCATCTGTGGTCCGCAAGCAGCAGTTTCACTTCACACTTGTTTTTATTGGAAATTCTATTGACTACATTTTCAATTTCTAATAATGAATGACATGATAGATATTGAAACCGCAACTTGTTGCTGTTGGTTAATATCATGAACAATCCATGAGACAAACTTAAGTAATTTCATGGACATGAGGTTAGAATTTTAATTCAAAAAGACATATACCAGTACAATACATATTAAGGGCATCATAATTAATACAATTCAATGAAACATTATGTGAAATACAGTTTACATGCGAAAAAGTTGCTAAGAATACCCAAATTTGGCTGCAAAATCACAGTATTTCATATTATTACTACAGATTTATTTATAACAATATGTTAAATCAAGCTAGATTCTAGCATTTGTGTCCAAAGTACCAACTTTCAAACAAAATCCACAGAAACATCATTGGTCATGTTCAAACCAGTTTGAATGTATACATATGTAAGTATATTCTGCAATTATTACACAAATGCCGACACAAAAATCCATTCCTTTGTATGTATTGGGAGTATCACATATAGTCAATATGTTCGGGGAAATTGATACGTGACAAAACACTACTGTGGTGTAGCTTACAGTCCATAGCAGTCCTGTCACAGGGCCTTCTATCATTTCACATGAGTCATGTTGACCAATCAGATACATGGGTGTGGATGTTTGTGAGTTTGTGTGTGTGTGTGTGTGTGTGTGTGTGTGTGTGTGTGTGTGTGTGTGTGTGTTGTGTGTGTGTATGGGGGGGGGGGCTGAAGTAAAGAAGTGTCCTGGAACTCTATGAGTAACATCCTCTGCAATATGGGTCCAGTGCATCCTTTCATACCCCACTGGTCATGTACAATTGGGACCACTTCACTCCATTTTTCCATATGTCTGAATGAATAATAATTAGAAAAGGTCATAGTTGAGCTAATCAGAGAGCTCCTCGCAGTCTTTGTTTTGTTGACATTGTGACATGTACGATACGGCAATTTGAATTGTTTTCCATGTTTAATAAGTGAGCTTGGATTAGTATGTAATTTTAAAATACAGATCAACTTTGGAATGTGGTTCCTGATGAGGGTATTGACCAGGGTTAGTGATGTAGTGGTATGGAAGACTTGACTGGCCTCCGAGTAAAATCCTGAGATGTTTTCATGTAGTTAATGGTTTTATGTATTTTTGCAGGCTCTGTGTGCCAGTGGGTAGGGCTACTACTGAGTAATTAATATGTCTCTTTAAGAAGGAGATGTTTGATGTTCCTATGTCTATCTGTGTATTCCAGGCTGAAGTGTGCCAAAGGGCAGGACTGGTATGGAAGCCTCTGAGAAAGATCTTGAGATGTTACATGTAGTTTGATGGTGTTATATCTGTGTGTTTCAGGCTGCAGTGTGCCAGTGGGCGGGGCTGGAATGGAAGAGCCGTGGGAGCTAACCAGCCTCCGTGAGGAAGAGCTGGAGGACTTCTGCGTGTACATCGTCCACGACCGCCCCTGTGACAACAATCCAGGCGCCAACAGAGCCCAGGCATCGTTACCCAGGAATCTCACCCTCAAGCCCTCCAGTATTAGCCCTGATGTTAGTTCCTCCAGACAAATATTCCACTATATGAGAGAGCTGCACGTTACTGTCATTAGACCAATATTGGGAGAATTTTGGCCATTTATGAAGTATATGAAAACAAAATGATATTGTTAAATACATTTTGAACTCCATATTGTATTGTATTGAGATGTTTTCCACTCACAGATACCTTGCCACAAATTCAATTTGAGAATGAATGGTTATTGAATATCATTTACTATAACCATTCATTGATGGGTTAAGTGGATCTAGTAGCTAGTAGCTTTTTCACTGACCAAGTTGTTGTTAATGTTGACAGGTGCTGGGAGTGTGGAGTGTGGACTTCATTCCAAGAGGAACCAGGTTTGGGCCCTTGATTGGCCAAGTCTTCACGAAAGCTCCGGCAAACACGGGCAAACACTGTAAACATCTATGGAAGGTAAGGCAACACAAATATATCTCTGAATTTCGTTGATTGGGCATTTGGTGATTTGGTGATTACATTTAGTAATACTCTTCTAGATGCTATTATGTCATCCACAAAGTTTGGAGAACATGGACAACATTTGAGATTTAATATCAATGATGGAGATTCTATACTCCCTAGGGGGTTGAGAAGGAAATTGAGAGGACACTGATCCATTGATGGGTCATAATGTAGTGCTGCAAGCAAACACTTTCGAGCATGGAATTGGTGAAATATATATGTACACATTATTACTATTATAGATATCTTAGAGGTGAAATAATAATTGATGTTGGGAGAATATATTGCACCAAGGTGTTGTTCCATGTATTTAATCCTAATAATATAATACTGCTGGACCATATTTCTTCTTCTTATTATTCTTCTTCGCCATAGCCAGAATAATTGCATTAATCCAATATTCTATCTTTTGAACCCTTTACTTTCTTGATGGACATCAATGGCTGCTGTTCACAGGTGTTCCACCAGAACGAGGTGAAGCAGTATGTGGTGACGTCAGACAAGGAGCACAGCAACTGGATGCACTACGTTCAGCTGACTGGTCCAGAGACCAGCGAGCTGAGGAACACCTTGGCCTGCCAGCTGGACTCCGACATCTACCTGTACACTGTGAAAGCTATCCCGGCCAACACGGAGATCGTGGTCGCCTACAGTCGGGAATATGCCGAGAGACTCAACCCAAAACCTCTGCCAGAGGAGATGCACTCATGGAGTAAGTGAAGACTTGTTGTATATCTAGAAGTTAGAAGTAACCATGTAGTATGAAGTGGGAAAGCAAAATTGGCATTCTTGATGGCTCTGTGCCATGAGAAGTTTGTAAATTTTGGGTGATCTGTAGACAGTAAATTTTAAGTGATCTGTAGACATTATAACATGGACATGGGCATGCAATAGTACAAGAAGATATACAAGCAGGATGTATCTGTTCCATAACAGTTTGTTGGTTTCTAGTAATCAGATGATTATTAGTTTATTTTATTCTTAACTTTCAGAACGACAACTGTTAGAGAGGCAGGTCCCGCACTCAGCTTTCCGTCACTGTCTAACAGCTAACTATGTCCTCCCAGAAGAAGAGGACACACTGAGGACCAGACGAGACATGTCCTCTGATGTCAGCCAGCATGTCATAGACTACAGCATCCACAAGAGAGATGCCAGCCCAGAGAGTCCTTCCAGAGACTATTCCACCCCTCCTCCGCTCATATCTCACCACTCTCCTCCCACTCCTCCCCCACTAGTTCCTCGACACTCCCCTTCCATTCCTCCTCCACTGATGTCTCACCACAACCACCACCACCACTCCCCGCCCACCCCTCCCCATCATTCTCCTCTCAGAGATCCCCATCCACCCACAGCACATCAGAGTCCTGTGTCCAAGCTCCCGTACAATCCAACCAAGAGGAAAAATGGAATTGAGAACCTGCTTCTGAAGAAGATGATCGAGAACAATCGCGAGGTGAAGGAGACTCTCGGCAAACCCAACAACATCTCTGCACCTTACTCACTTCCAGATCGGAAGATGTTCCACATGAATGAGAAGCTCAAATGTGAACCTAGCGAACATCCTGTGTTTCTGCCCAAAGACAAATCCAGTTTGTTCCCTCCTTCTCTGCCATTCAAGATCAACCCGTTCTTCCCCAACAGTCTCATGATTGACCAGGCTCTCGCTCCTCTGGCACCATTCAACCACAGTGACTATTCCCAAAAGTTGTTTGGAGGTCCTGTCAGACCTAATCTTGGTTCTCCTCTGTATTATCCATCCACTCCTATGCCAGGCATGCTCCCGTTTAGTCATTTGTTCCCATTCCCTCCATATCCTCTCCCTTCCTGGCCAATGTTTCCTCAAGCCTTTCACTCAACAGCTCAAACCACCATGAACTCTGATCTGTCCAAGTTGAACTCACAGACTCTGAATGAGCAGGTGCTGAATCTGAGCAAGCCAAAGGGCGAACATGGCAACAGGGGTTACCGAACTCTGCCGTATCCTCTGAAGAAGAGGGATGGCAAGATGCACTACGAATGCAATGTTTGCTACAAGACTTTCGGCCAGTTGTCCAACCTGAAGGTCCACCTCAGGACTCACACAGGAGAGCGACCTTTTATCTGCCAGACTTGCGGGAAAGGCTTCACTCAGTTGGCGCATCTACAGAAGCATCACCTTGTACACACAGGAGAGAAGCCTCACGAATGCGGGACCTGTGGAAAGAGGTTCAGTAGCACCAGCAACCTCAAGACTCACATGAGACTCCACAGTGGGGAGAAACCTTTCCACTGCAAACACTGTCCAGCCAAGTTCACTCAGTTCGTCCACCTCAAGCTGCACCGAAGGCTCCACACCAACGAGAGACCTTACGAATGTCCTCAGTGCAACAGAAAATACATCAGTGCCAGCGGACTGAAAACCCACTGGAAGACAGGCAGCTGTGTTCCTGCAGGGTCCATGGCCGACTACAACACTCTCATAGACTCCACCTTCACCTTCAACAAGGAGCTGGAGATGGGAAAGGACTTTTTCCAGTCCTCTGGAGATGTGGAGGTTCAGGAGGAGATGGAGGAGTGTCCCCAGCTACCTAACGGCAGCCACATCAGCGGTGGTAGCAGCATCTGCAGCAGCGAGGAGGAAGAGGCAGCTGATCTCAGCAGGTGCACAGAACAGGAGGAGCAGATGGAACGGGATGTCATGATGAGCATGGACAACTGTGATGAACAGATCAGGGAGGAGGATAGCAGGAGTTCCTGCTGAGAACCTGAGAATAATTTGACATACATAATTTAAGTATTTCCTGGAGAAAGAGTGGACCATTGACCATACAATGTTATGGAATCTTGTTGAGATCCAGTACTTTTTTGTTGAAAATAAATCTTGTTCCAATTGCATAGATAATCCATTACGATTTGTCCAATAAAATGCACAGAAATTGAAATAATATAAATCCAGATTGCATTGATTTAAATGAAGTCTAATAGAGATGCAAATAATACTGCTTGACATTCATGGCCTATGCAAATAATACTGCTTGAAAAAAGTATTAATACTAGAGTCTTCAAATATTTTTATTACATTTTACATGCTCATTATTTTAATTGCTTCTATGAAGCAACAACATCTGTGCAATTTCTGACGGAGAAAGAAAATAGCTCAAATTTTAGAGTTCAATCAAAAATGCAAAGTTTTTATTATTTGTTTCAACTTATGAATGTTAATTTATCAGATGCTTTCATGTGTTGGCAGTGGTGTTATTCACAAATAAACAATCAAATCTGGGACTATTGTCCTATAGCTTTATCGTATATCTGCTCCGTTTTAAGACCATGTGGTTTTGTAGTGATTTTTAAGCTTGATAAATCATGGCTTTACAAAATGCTTCGAGTACTTTAGCTGTCGTTTCATAATTTAAAAAGGTATCTCAGTATGAATTTATATATGTATATGAAATTCATCCTACCAGAAGTTAATATTTTTTTCCTTGAAATTTAATTACAATTACTGGTGTGTTAAAGATAATTAACCAATTCAATCATTACCATACAGTTGCTTGTTCAAATTCTTGAAATGCACATTCCATTTGTTAAGTACCAATTGTTTTCTTTTCATTACATTTGAATTACATTGTTTCCATGGTTTGTTCATGGACATTCTCCACCTGATGACTAAATTGTATTAAGTAGTAAAAAGGTCATACTATCAAAATATTTTGAAATCAAGTTATTGATCAAGCTAAATATATAGGTATTTACGTGACAGTTAATTAGCAATAAGATGCATGTATGTTAAAATTATTTCTGAGCAAGATTGTTTAAATTTATCCCAATTGTCCCTAATTTGAGCTAACTCTATAGGTGGAGTTCGAGCCAGTTTCCTAAAGCAAATGTTACACTACATACTATTAACGTAAGTTGGTGGGAAAAAATAGGGCCCCATAAGCTTTATGAAACTTCATCTCTACTCTGTATTTCCCATGTTGTGTTGTCATTTTCAGTGTGTACTGATGCCTATTTTACCATCATCCCTCAGTTACTGATCTTTTATATGCTACATCTCTGACCCTGGACAATGGCTTTATCAGGAATCCTATTCTGAAGAGTGTGTTGATATATATTCTAAAAATAGTCTAAAAACATAGACCAATCCAAATACATAAATATTAGCCAACTACGTAAATAATTTTCTTGCCTGTTTTATTCATGCATTTAGAGGTGCTCTATGATTGGTTTATTATATGACCTTTTAAATTTTAATCATCTTGACCTGAGTAGGCCCCAAGTGGCCCCAATTGTCCAGGACCAGTGGTGTATGTTTAAGTATGCAGTGGCCCCATGTTTTAGGGAATAAGTATTTGCCCGTAGCTACTAAATACAGAAGGATATGTCATAAGAAACCTCAGTAGATTCTTGACCTGGGTCTTAGTGTTCAGGTTCTGTTGTTGGTTGGAATTTGTTTACAAGTAATTATTCAGTGCCATAATATCTGTGTGTTTACATATGTGTTTGTGTGACTCAGAGTGAATATTGCATTTGTTTTGTTTTGATAAATATTTTTAATGTAATCATGTTTGCAAATACTACGATTTGAGTTATTGAATACTATTAAACTATGTTAAAATGTATACAATCATATATAAATGTTCATTTAGACCAATTGTTGATAACAATCAGTGGCAAAGAGAGGTGTTATCCCGACTGCTCTCCTTGAAAGGAGGGTAGGAAATTATAACTGTACAAATGTTTTGTGAAAAGTGTTTGCTGTGATGTGCAATATGTCTTATTGGGCAGGGATCATTATTGCTGAACTTTCTGTTAAATGTCAACTATTTTAAATAGTACATTAAAAAAGTTTTGTTTAATTGTTTTTAAATGTTTTCAATAAGATAGAAGTTTTCATTCACTTAAAATAAATGTAATGCAAATTTATTTCTGTATAGTTGTACATGTAGATCTACATGTATATTTATTGACATTATTTAGATATTTGGGTTAAAAACAATTATTTAAAAACCTGCAGACAAGTTAGATAAGGAAATGACAATTTATGATAAAGTTCACTTATCATTTCAAGATTTTGTGTGAATTCAACATGTGTTTTTTGTTTGTTTCATCATCATCATCATCTCAAAGGGACATAATATTCAAATGGAAAATGACAATAATTACTTTGATTATATATTTCAATAATTCCAAGTGACAGGGGCCAATTAATTGTCATCACTTTGATGTTTACATGTCATTAATTTGTCGTATTTCAATGCTTTGTTTAAATAATTTGTGATAAATTTAAGAAATTTGTTATTGTTTATTTAACTAAATTAATCTTCTATGATTCAGTACACTTTGTCGTTAGTTTTATTCCGTGAGAAAAATCTAAATTTAGTTATTTATTGTACATATAATTTCATATCAATGTACATTTAAGAAGTCAAATTGGATTTTTTCAATATTTGTACATTATGAAGTCCCACACCATTTTTGCTCAAAGTTTTCCTATGTTCCAATGGTAAAACCAGCACTGTTTGACTATTTATTTCAGTTTGTTGGATCTTATGTTTACTCGATTGCCATATTCCGGACTACACTCCATACTATTTGTGTTCAAATACGGTTTTCCCTCCAGCATACTATGCATGTACAGTATACCTCTTAGTGCTTCACTATCCTTGAACATGGATTTGAAATTCACTGTTTGTTAACTGCAGTGTCTCTAATAAAAAACAAATATTGCTGATAGTTTGTCATTTTTAATTTTATTTTTTGTTTTCTTATATCAATACAATTCACTATGCATATTACAATACTGACATTCCTCTTAGTACATGTGCCAAACATACTTTTGCTTTCAAACATACACCTACATATTACATTTCTCTATTCACTTATAAAAGTACAGTAATTACCGTAATTATAATTCAAACCCTCTAACAGTTCATAAACCTAAATTAATCGCAGAATTTCCTATTTTTCTAATAAATCGAACAGCTACAAATTTAATTATTTTTTCCCGTTTCAATTCTAGGGGAATTACTTTCAATTCTAGGGGAATTACGGTACTCTAGTTTGATTAAGTTATAATTACTATACATTCTTTTTTACATTTCATGTAAGTGCATTTCTAGCAGAGTAATGTTTTACAAATAACCTTTGGTCCTCACAGCTAGTAATGTGTATATGTGTCTAAGTAATCATATTACATTTTTATTAATCAACTTGTATGTTACTACGGTGGTTATTTTATAATACTTTAAGTAAAAAAAAGTGACAAGGTACAGGACATTGTAGAGTAAAACCTTTACGTCAATTTGCCATATATCCAGTGATTTACCGAACGCTTCCTTCTTTGTCAGTTTAATCTTTTAATAAAGTGGTTGTACGTTGAGTGAAGCGCTTGGTAAATGACTCGAAGTGTACCAGTTATTATCTTGGTTTTATATTTAATTAAAACACTATGAGGGGCATTAGTGGTTCAGCAGTGTAATCTAACGATGAGATACCAAAACATATTTTACTACTACCGCGGCGCATACAATTTACATGTTCTTTGTTACATTGTGGGATAACGTTCTTTACATAGACCTCTTGAAGCGCGCGTAATATAACAATTTGAGGAGTTTCTAATTCTCTTTTAGACCAAACAAAAGCCTATGTCCATATGATACCTACAATGTCCATATGATACCTACAATGTCCATATGATAAGTGCAATGTCCATATGATACCTACAATGTCCATACACTTACTGTTTGTTTGAATTGTGGTTTAGAGTCGCTTTCAAGATTCTTTCACTTATATCACGACTTGTCAGTTTGGGGCAGGTGGAAACCCGCAACATCCGTAGCGCTGAATGTTGGAGTAAACCTGCGAGCACCGGATGATAACTGCATTGCCACTCTACAGACAGCGCATCCTATCAATATCGCGTCAGAAAGGTAACTTTCGCGAACAATGATGCCGGGCCCCCGGGGCGGAATCCTACTTACTAAATATCCAAATAATCCCTACACTCACTAAATGTCCATATTATGACACCTATACTAACTAAATGGCCATATGATATATACTGACTAAGTAATTTAAGTCGCTAGAATTAGTGCATAATGTGGATGATTTTCAATGGAAATAATCAAACAATATTCTTATCAATACTTTGCCACAATTCTTTGTGTGAGTAGATCCTTTTGCATAATGAGTATACCCAAACAATGTATGGTCACGCGATGTAACTGTACATTAACATACGACATGTTTAGTCTTGTCGCCGCCTCATTATGCTAAGTATTCGTGTTTACCAGAGCCTGGCTGTACATACATCCATTGAAGCTTATAAAGCATATACTAGTACTCCATATACTGTACAGCATTCAGATCATTGGCTCGGTAGGTATGAATTATAGGCGATATTGACTATTGATCGGTTTGGCGGGGAAAGCTCTACCACCATACTACAACAATCGCCGACATGCTGCGTACAAAGCGACGGCCACAGAACGCTGAAGTCTTGGTATGCTCGTGTTGATATTACTGTCAACCATTGCTAAGCAACGAAACAAATGACACGTGTTTATGTCGTCGTCTTGTTCCACGTTTGAAGTCGGGCGGGAAGTATACTAGTAGTATAATCATCCGAATATTGGAATGGCGTTCGCACCCACACGGTGGAACGTAATGAACCCTGGGGGTCGGGATCTGAGAGGTGTGGGGTACTCGACCCTCAGCCGTGAGCAGTCGTATGGCGGATATACTAGGCCAGGGGTCCTGAAAAACAACTGCATGGATGATCGCTATGGAAGTGACGACTACAAATGGACGTCGGGTATGTGTTTATATCGTGTGTGTGCTCTCTTGTATTGGCATTCCAAACAGCTCTACCAAGCAGCAAGACTTAAAGTATCAACACACGGACAATCAGTGTGTCGTGCTGTGCATTATTGATATGACTACATTCAGTCCACGTCTAGAAGCCAACTTGTACTATACGCAATATGTAATAACAACTGTTACCGATAAGTCGATATATCACACATGATCTAACATTTGAATTACACAATCACACATATCTAGCTTATTGACACGACGAATGGTTATATGAACTTAATTATGTATACCTCATGACATTGACAATTAACACACGTCATGGACAGTAGACTATTGCAATTTACAGAGTCTATATATCCATACAGATGGTATATTTCATAACATACACTTTGTGACAATCTATTTAAATGATCAATATGTGTTCTTTATAAACATATCAATATTTAACTTATTATAGTCGATATGTATAATAGTCGATTTCTGAACCACATTATTGATGCACAATGTATTGATGCCAACATGAATATTCCTAGTTATTTTACTTTAAACGTAGATTTATTTCCCATTTATACATTCACTGACAACAAGCTTAAAGAACACTTTTTTTTTTAACGAATATGACATGTTCCGGAAAAGGTGTTGTCACCTCAAATGTGAGAACTTATCTTTTGTAATTAACTAATTAAAATTTTCGAGATAACATAAAAGTGCATTGATTACCTGATTATTTGAAAGACATCTAGTTACTAAGATATAATAATAATAATAATAATAATAATAATAAATTATTTAGCGCAAGATATGAGAGCTTTCAAAGAGCATTGATCTAAAAACAATAAATAATCACGTAATGATTCATATTTAAATTCCGAGATATTGATCGTCCAAGGATTTCTTGAAAAAGATTGCTGACTCCATCAGTACTGAGCATATTATTGGAACGGTATACATTTTGAGAGGGGTTGTTTACCTCTGCTAATTCAACACCAGACGGGCACTTACAATGACATGATAAACTCGTTGATCCGTGGAGTAAATGAACCAATACTTTGTCCGTGGACCCATAATAGTCAGTAGTATTGACAACTACAAATTCACTCACTACACTTGATACATCATATCGACATATCTACCAATGCCTTGTCCGTGGACCCATAATAGTCAGTAGTATTGACTACAAATTCACTCACTACACTTGATACATCATATCGACATATCTATATTCAGGAAATCATTACCAATAGTTCTTAACAAACGATTATATGTGCATTCCACCCATCTACCATAGTATCACTATTGACATCGTTTTCCTGTTTCCATGGCAACGGGTAAGCAAACCCACCAGTGATAGGTCGTTAGTTATTCTTATGTATGACGAATAGATTGTTGATGGCGAGTTTGAAAGCGAATGACACAATGAGGCGATCGTCAAGGGCTGTGTTGATGTCCAAACAGAAATGTCGCCATGGATGTGAAGCTTTCACACAGATAGTTATCCTGTATATCTGGCATTTAAACGTCTTGTCGAGTATACCGTACACTTGCAGCTTCGAGTCATAATACATACTGTAGTTTCGTCTTGTTAAATCGACCCATTGGGTAATGGAAGCCGGCTCCGTGGGGTAATGGTTAGAACGTCGGCTCGGAGTGCGGAAGGTCGCGGGTTCGATCACCGGTCGCGTCATACCAAAAGACGTTAAAATAAGGTACTTGTTGTTCCCCTGCTTGGCGCTCAGCATTACAGGGGTAAAGCAAGGTCTGGTCGGCTCGGAGTATACTGTGTCTGAGTGGGGTATTCATGTTCTATCTGCGGCACGATATACCTCCAAGTGAGCTAGCACTATAAAACAAATTTTTAAAAAGTGGAAATCCAGACTAGTACAAGCAGTACATATGCATGCAAGCCATGATGTGAGCGAAAAAAACTTGAAAGTGGCTTTAAACCCCAAATCAACCAACCAATGGGTAATCGAAACATCACGCACGCACACACATAACAAAGGTATGGGCCTTTACACAAGTTTCATAATACATGCATTCTTTGAAGGCGATTGAAGAACTTGTTCACTTACTTGAGAATATATTTATATATGGTAATTTAACTTTATCAGAACAGAAAAAAATATGAATTACCAAACGTAACATGGAAATCACGGACAGGGATTTGCTAGGATTGTTTTTACAGACATATTTTGAGTGATCGCTTTTAAAAATAGTGTACTATATAGATGAATATATCTATGAATTTCTGCCACAGTCCGTGCTACTCGACCAGGCCAATACTATGTCAGGTATCCAGACAATCAGATGTCAGATGAGATGGACACACAGGTAGGTTATCCAATGCCATGGTCATGACCCATTAATATTAATATTAACATTCCGTAACATTGCCTTCAAACTCCAAGAGTCTCCCGTTTCTGTGTTCTCAAGTATGTTATGAAAATATCACTCCGTATCAAAGTATAAATGAAGCCTACAAGTAGGCCTAACGATTCATGTGAATACAGTACGAAATGCAAAGATGAACAAGAAATCAGTGTAAAGTAAATGTTCACATGTATTACCTCAGATACGTGAAGACTGGCGTGACCCTCTAGACAAGACGGAGGTCGTAGTTCAACATGATGTAGGAACCAGAGCTCCAGTTTATACAGAGGTCACTATTACAGACCCCAAACCAAAAACTGTTGTAGTTTTCAAAGAAGAACCACCGAAAACGTAAGATATTTATATCAACCAATTTTCTTGTTATTGACCATGAACTCAGTTTCCCATACTTCACAAACCATGAAGTTACACAAATGCATGCGTATTCGTGGCATACATTCTCGCATTAAGTTGTGTCTATATATTGTTTGTCTTGCTATGTTGAAGACCGTATGTCCCACGACTTGACCACGAGCCGTACAGAAGGCCTGGGACGGCCATAACCAGAAGGGAGGTAACCCACTGTACAGAAACACGGACCTCTACACAAACAAAAGATGTCATGGACACGTCTCTAGCCAGAATACCACCGACTACTACCCACAACTACACCTCGTCAACCACATCCTATCTGCCCGTGAAGAACGTCTCATTGTTTGCCAATAATTACGATGAAGGCATGAAGTACAGGCAGCCAACTCTCTACAAGACCATCACAACACCCAGACCTGAATGTGAAGTTAGTAGCCTTCGTTTTGTCCATGAATGATCTTTATTTCCTCCATTAAGATCGGAGAGTACAAACAGGGATACATCAGATTACTAGATCAGAACAGTAATACAAACAATGCGTCATATATACAGTGCAGCTTGCAGATTCCACGAGCTTATCTCACGTGATATTACAGCAATAAACTGTGCCCACTCATCGAGTGACATGTCTCTAGTAAGTTCCGTTATGCCTCCTAGGAGAGTGGTTACTATTGTCTCAGGAGTGTCACAATCTTCAATCTGTAGGTAGCTTTCAATGTCCATACAGTCAAACAGGCATTCGTAGATTGTCCATGTATGTATTATTCAAGATACGTGGTGGATTTCTACTGTGTAATAACGATACCATAATCAACAGTGTTGATTACGTCTTTTTGTGTTTCTCGTGCTTAGGTGAAATGTATATGTTTTTGACTGCTAGTTCGCCCTCTCGATAAAGCTGTTTGTCGGCATTGTTCAAAGGTTTATTATATAAAAATTACTATATTTAATCATTAGAATAACCCACTCGATACGGGTGGTTACGGAAAATATTTCCCTCGTAAAATTAATGTTCAAAGTTCTTCGCTAAACCTCGGAACTGTGAACGGGGCATATCTTCAGTAATTACTCGTATCTCGTGGGTTATTCTCTAATTATAACCCATAGAAAAAGATGACTTGCTTATGAAGTTAACCTAGATCCACACTACTAAGAAACTTGCCCTGGAAAGGTAGCTTCCTTTATATATAGCTTCATATATACAGAGCTAAACGCACGTTAGCTGAAATGTAACTAGCTACTAGTAATGAACTAAAGCCTACATGTTGGTATGTATACCTGATAGTAGCCTCTTTGTTTTCTCCAGTGTGGATCATTATCCAGCGCTCTACTGACGGGGTTCCAGATGTTTGATGTCAACAACAGTGGTTACATATCCAGAGCTAGCTTAATTAAAGTGTTAGGAGGCTTCAACATCCGCCCAGAGGACATAGTTGCACAGTAAGTCACACTGTTCGCGTGTTTCGATGGCTATAACATAGTTGCACAGTAAGTCACACTGTTCGCGTGTTTCGATGGCTATAACATTGTTTATTGTAGTCTAAGACTGTTGAAATGGATAGAGGAGACAAACTTGAAACAATAAAGCCCATAGGAGATTACTGGCATTTGAGTTCTGAGAGAGAGAGAGAGAGAGAGAGAGAGAGAGAGAGAGAGAGAGGGAGAGAAAGAGAGAAAGTGATAGATGGTATCTTCTTTTTGTTTCTCTCTATATATCTTTCTCGTTCTTTCTCTCACCCTCTCTGTCTCTCTCTCTGTGTCTCTCTCTCTCTCGCTCACACACACACACACACACACACACACACATACCTCCTCTCTCGGCTACATTACTCACATCTTCATCCTATATATGTATTTCCTGCGATCAGTAGTGGACACGACTGGATGAGGGAGAGGCTCAACTACAGAGACTTCCTCAACAGCTTTCGGTTCCAGTACGATGACGAAGTACGGCGCAGAGAGATCCTCCCAACCAAGTGAGTTCCTCTACTAAGTTGTTAATCTCAGTCTGTCATTGTTATGTACAGACTGTACATATGTCATTGTTATGTACAGAGCTGTACATATGTCATTGTTATGTACAGACTGTACATGTCACGATTGGCATTAAAGTGTATTACAGGCCGGGACGCCCTTTTATTAAACTCTGCTATCCACTAAGAGACCATATCTCGTACAGTAATAGCGAGAAAGGCTTACTTACCGCGAGAGCGACCCTATGTGTGAAAAAGGTGAATATATAGGAATTTACAGGTCGAAATTTACAGAAAACGAAAGAACAACTTGAGTCTTTGCATTGGTAATATCACGACCAATCTTCCATATGGAATTACCACCAAAAAAAAGCTCCATATAATATATGATGTCAACAGTAGAACAGTCTTCTCTTAAATTTCATTAGACTCTATTAGCTAATCGGTACTCAATGCAAACACATAAGGTAACCTAGGGGATCAGGGTACTATGAAAACAAGAAAGTACGTGAAACAAATGCCGCTGGGCGCTCTCGCGGTAATACTTTTAATTGATTTCACACATAGGGTCGCTCTCGGGGTAAGACACCCGAGAAAGATAGGTACGAGTTCTATGGTCTGTTACGGATAAGAGAATTTCATGAAAGGGGGCCAGGGTCTGTTATAGTTTCTTCTGCATACACAGCTATCATCTTCAAGACACAGTGAGTTCAAATGACTGTTCTTACGTTACGCTTGCTATGAGGCACTGGTTCTGCGTACTAGAGGATGCTAGACCTAAATGTCATGATGTCAACATAGTAGTACGAGACATCAGTTGTCTTTCATACATGTCGTGTCGTGTTGCAGGGTGGTCGTGTCGCATACAGAGCCAGTCACTGAGCACTGGACGAGTGACTGTCCGTCGTATCGTTCTCCTCTACCAGACTACCAGAGAACCACGGAGTACACAGACAAATACACGGACCATGGTGAGTGCACCAGTCATGCTTAATTATGACCGTTCAGTT
Source organism: Lepetodrilus schrolli (assembly GCA_032361225.1). Taxonomy (NCBI): domain Eukaryota; kingdom Metazoa; phylum Mollusca; class Gastropoda; order Lepetellida; family Lepetodrilidae; genus Lepetodrilus; species Lepetodrilus schrolli. Next base: position 23,367 of record JAUTBT010065137.1, read on the forward strand.
GGGTTGTATGATGCCTCATTAACATGACGCAGAGATAAATCTCTGTAATAGGTTATTGATTAAATATACAAGGACTTCTGTTGCACTGCTGTTCGTAAGTTCGATTAGGAGAGATGGATAGTTCTAGTTCGTTAGTTTCCTACATGGTATTAAGTATCGAATTGATAGACATGCATGCTTACCACACGATAACATCTGGACTGGAATGGTATTTTCATATTATTAAAATTACCATTTTAAAATGCAGATAAAGAAAATATACATTTGTAAATCAGCTTCACAATTAATTTCCACTTCTCGACATTTATAAGAGAAATTTCCGACTACGACGTCTGTGTGAAAGGCAATGTATTGCTTACGATTACACCAAGGTGGGCTTACTATATTTATATACTATAAGGAACAATTAATTTTTGCAGCTAACCCCAATGACACTATTGACAGACTTCTGTACAGAAGTGAAGCCAGAACGCGCCCAGTTAGTGCATTAGCGCCACGTCCGTACAGCGCTGGGAATCCACTTCTGAAGGGCCGCTATGAGAAGCCAATGACATACTCTAGTGGCTATGGTTCCTACAACTCGGACATTGAGAAGGACAGAACTTTGCTTCTGACACTATTAAGGAAAGTCAGATCGACGGTAAGAATGGAAGAAATAATTCAGCAATAATTACGAATGTTGCGGGTTTCCTCCTGCCCTAAACTGACAAGCTGTTATATAAATGAAAGCGGCAATAATCTTGAAAGCGGCGATAACCCCCCAATTCAAATAAATAAATAAAATATGTATATCATTGAACAACATTTTCGAAACTATTGGATACTGAAGCTTAATTATTGGTATATTACCGAAACTGCTATTTTTTTCTCTCGGAGAATAGGAAAATAATAATTATACATAATATAACGTAATGTATGAGGAATCCTTGAAATTTAAACTTTATATGTGTTAGGTCACCATGATTGTACTTTTCATCTGTTTTCATCAAAGACATGCATATTATGACAGGAATAGTGTAAAGAATGTAATAGGTAGTATATTATTGTAACATGGCGTTCTGACTTGAAACATACATACATGTACATTGATATTTGTTTGTATTTTAGCAGCAATTTCGTCTTTATGTGCGTTACAGGTGCTGTCTCAACAGGCATACCTGAGGACCTACTTCCAGGCACGTGACCGGATGGGAATGAATCACATCTCAAAGGGGGACATGAAGGTATGTGTAGACTCCCCAGACTACTTTGTCTATATTTATTTCTGCCAGTCAATGCACTGTTTAAAACACGCGGTGATTATTAACGACCAGTCTAATTCCGTTTAACTAATTTTCAGATCAGAATACATCCATGTGCTTCAATGATAAAACTGTTCCTCGGAGCATTATGTTTAATGCCTATTTCGACATATTACATCTTAAAACCACTAATGTTCGTATTCAATGTTTTCCTACAGCTCTGTATGGAGAGACTGTTCTTCAACCTGACAATGGGCGAGAGGGAATTACTGTGTCAATTCTTTGACCTACACAACAACGGAAGGTAAAATTTAGGATAAAATATATTAGTTTAAATTCCCTTGACACATTTGGCGTATTCTCTACTATAGCATCACTCAAAATATATTAGCTAAAATATCCTTGACACATTTGACGTACTAGGATGCTATACTAGTATCACTCAAAATATATTAGTTAGAATATTCTTGACACATTTGGCGTATAGGTCTACTATACTAGTATTACTGAACATGATTAATTTAAAGCAAATAGTATATGACATACCATAGTATAGGACATCTTATAATAAATATGCTTATTGCTTAATGTTCTTCATATGGTCAGTATAGAGGACATTGCACATTTTCAATAAACATTTGATTTACAAGATCGATAGCAGTCTCGCATGTGTTATATACACATAATTAAGATACATATAAAGCCATGTTCATGCCATCCTCGAAACACATACCATTATGCCTACTATATATCCATTTGACATAACGGCATGCGTTTATAGGAGGTCAATATATACAATATAAACGTTTACATCTTCAATACATGTGACTTTTCAGGTTCCACTATGCCCGATTTATGGAGTGCATACACTCCCGCAGATCGTTGTGAATCGAGATATTATGAAGATGGTAGCTGTCCCTTGCTGCCTCCGCCATGACACCCAGTTTATGACGTCACTTCCCGTCTATTTTTGTCTACCTCTACTTCTTCCAGTCAACAGTGCCATAGTTGAAGCGTGATAATGATAAACACCAGTTTAACGATTGATCATTTTCAGACCAGAATAGTACGATGACTAGGTTTGATCTCGCATTTCTGGAAAACACATTATATAATGTGAATATGACTTTAAAGCAATAACAATACCAACAAGCAATATTATTTTATGGATTAGTAACTAAAATCTTAAAGCATTATTGGAGTAAATACGAGCTTTAATCATGCATGTTGCCTCGGCCAACGTTGTCACAGTATCTTGGATCTTGAGAAGTTCATATCTCTTATAATAATTCTATTTACATCTTCTATTTTGTATCATTCTAGTCTAAGCTATTGTTGCTACATATTTAATAGTGTAGATAGTGTCCATGTCCATCTGTGATAATTAACTACAATTCAATATTTAATGTGTCTAGATTGATTTTGTATATTTTTTTGAGGTAAACTATGTTGTACATGTATTATTGTCAGATAGTTATTACGTTATGTATGATGGCATAATATTTGAATTTTATAATCCCTTATCTCGGGGTCCGCATATTATAATAGATAGATTGGTAATTGGCTCAACTAGTGGACCTGTATATGTAATTCAATGTCCTTCATTATTAGAATATTTAGTGGAAAAGTATATACATATTAAAAATACTATATATGTACGTGAAAGAAACGATAGTCCATCCCGTGTATGTTTATTGTATCAGTGACACGACAAGCTGTAGACAGTAGAATGTCATTACGAGTTCCTGTGTCCATGTCACTTTCTGTAAAACCACATATGAAATAAACCACATTCACATGTAGTCACCATCAAATCGCATGGCCAGTTCTTACCAAACATCACCAGTCATTGATGGATACTACGTAGGCAATTGCCATGTCTTGTGAATAACCTATATTCTTGTATCACTGCAATGAATGCACCAACAACACATTGAAATATCCTCCAATATATATTATGTCAAGATGAGACATATTCTGGCATTAACGTTGCCTTAACAATAAAGGTGCTTCCCTTGTGAACAAGAAATCCACCAATGCTGGCAGTATCCGCAGCCTCACAAGCTATGTCCACTCCTCGACTTTCATAAGGTAATTTTTCAAGAATGTACTGTGCAGATCAATCGTAGCTACTTCGCGACGTCTCAGTTATATGTTATCATCCAAGGATGTCGCTTGGTCATCCGAATGGTGCAGCAGGATAGCCGTTTCTATAAGACGCCATTCTATGATTACACCGGTCAGAGTCAGAGTGTGACTCAGTCCTTACAAGCGGACGTGTTCAGGTATGCAAATTCCAGTTGCAATTCCCGTTTTTTCTTCTACAAGAGGCGCGTGCACACCGCCGTCTAGAAGTTAACCATGTCAAGTTGTTGGCTATACTACGCATTTATTAAAACTGCATAACACATAGAACTATATTGTTCTTTGTTCAGTTTGCAATAATATTCCTGTGCCGTTTCCCCGTTATATATGAATATATCATTTACATTCCATCATTGTTTGGTTACTTGTAACTCACACCATTGGCTACTATTAGCACACTTTATTGGTTACTTATATATCTAATGTTAATGAATAAAATATTTGATCTGTCATACCATAGGATGCTGTTTTCACTTTTAAAATAGTCATCAGTCCAGATAGATGCTGTTTGCCTCTGTCTGTGTATCCATGTACATATCAAAGCAGTCCCTCCGAAAAAGATGTTGTGGTTGCATATGGAAATACCAATAGGAAAAGTGAAATATTGTACTGTTCAATCTGGTAGGTTTTGAACAGGTAAACTTGATCCAAACTTGATCCTTTGGTGATGAAATCTGACGATCTACCATTGAGCTACCATCTACCCAACTGCTGAAGTGTGTAATGCATGGAAAACCAATGAATGCATTCCTGAATTGTGTACATCTCACCATACAGTTTCCATCTTTGATAGATTAGTTGTCAGAGACATACAGATTTATTTACACTTACTCAGGGTGAGACAAATTTAATCTCATTAACATCAGATCTGAAACTGATGCTCTTAAATTTGGACATCCATTGAGCGAAAGAACATCAACATGTTTAAGGAACGAAAACAAAATCTGATTGTAATTACTTCAGACAATTGTTCACAGTACGCTCAAATAAAAATAAAATTGTAGCAATTACGAAATCTACATCAAAACAACAACAAATATTTAGTCCATATTTGTATATTTGGTGTGTAAAATTTACAAATTGTATTGTAAATAATGCAACATGTTGAATTAACTTATAGACAGAGATATAGGTAATGGTATTGAATAATTATATGTATTACTCTACCTCATATCACAGTACTGAATATATTCTAAATCATTGCAGTTACATGGACATTTCAAGCTTAACTGACAAAATGATTTCTTGATTTTTCAAATTGTCAAACAACTGATTTGTAGCACTGTAGTGATGTTTAATAATTATTAATAAATTATATCTTTTACAATATTTTACCATCTACAAATCCTTTGCCATGTTACGTTCTTTACACACATATGTAACTTACATTGGTCATATTAATACCATTCAACATGATCAGCATTCAAAATCCACAAGAAAAGTAGCCAGCCATGAAGTACAATTCTCAAATATCAGTGCAAAATATACAATAAATGTATAAAATAATATTGTGTACATTGGACATGTTGATCATCTATGTATTTCCATCTGAATAAAGCATGCCTCTAAACTGAGCCAAATTCCTTCATCCATTTCTCATATTTTTCCAGATCTTCCCTTGAGACGCTCTTGTTGACCCTCTTTATAGCATTAAAAAAGTCGTCCCTCGTGGTGGGCTGGATCAGCTCATCCTTTGGAATGTTACGTATCTGTTCTGGCCGGAGACCTTCGATTCTCCTTCGGAATGACATCATTGCTGCATCTCTGCAGACAAGAAACTTTATGTCAGGTCAAAGGACAAAAATATTTTACTTCCTGTAATACTATTAGTGCAAGAAATACTTGTTGGAAATGAATAAAATTCACAAATATTCATATATCTGAGCAATAAGTATCATAGTGTATGTATTGGGGTTGAGAACCAATTTCAATGTTCTTTCATTTATATCATGGCAGTAGGAAACCCTGACAAACCTGTGATGCTTACTATTGCAGTAAAGCTGTGAGCAGCTAGTACTGATGAACCAAGTATCAGACAGACTTCCTATCATGACCATTTCAGAAACCTAACAGACACCTATACCAGACCCTGAGATTAATATATTACGAAACCTTTTGAGTATGACTTCATTCTCAAGCTGAAATTTTATATGGGGATTTGTGAACAAAACTTAATCTTGGGGCCAGTTCCCTGGAATAGATTCAAACTCAGGAACTTTGTCTCAGAAGCCAAAAAATCTACCACTGCCTACCACCCAACCCTAAAATTTTAGCATTTGGCTATTAACACACAAAAAAATACCAAGCATAATGCATACCATATCTGATCGTGATTGTAACTACATGTATAAAAGAAATTAACCAAAAACATTACTCTGCCCATCAAGTAGTGTGACTGCCCATACCTGCACACATTAGTGATATCGGCACCGGAGTAGCCGTCCAGTTTGGAAGCCACCTCCACCAGATCTGTGTCCATGGCAACCTCCACCTCTCTCAGGTTGATCTTCAGCAGCTCTACACGACCATCCTCTGAGGACATTGACAAGCACACACAATGTATACTGACTCTTATTTAAAATATGGAAAATTGACATTCTGAGTAAACAACGAAAATTCATTTAATCCCAAAGCATTCAATTTATTTGTTAAAAGATAAAAATGCTGGTTTAAAATTATTCCCCAAAAAAAACTAAAATTAAAATAAAATAGAAATTCAAAATAAAAATGAAATTAAAAACTAAAATAAAATAAAATATTTAAACAAAAAAAATGCAAACTAAAATTCAAATCAAATAAAAAATCTAAATAAACAAAATAAAATAAAATAAAATAAAAAATTCTAATAAAATAAATTATTAATAAAAATAAAAAATTCAAATAAAATGCGAACTAAAATTTAAACTGTAATTCTAAATTCAAATAAAGTTCAAAATTTGACCATTAAGATTATAATACATAAGACTGCTACCTGTGGGCAGTGGGATGTAAATTCTCTTTTCCAGCCTCCTCCTCAGAGCCTCGTCCAGATCCCAGGGGAAGTTGGTGGCGGCCAGAACCATCACAGTCTTAGAAGGGTCATCCCCACACACTCCACCAACACCTGGGGAAGGAACAGGCTAGAGTGACACGTAGTCAATACTCCATACATTACGATTCAGAATGCTTTGAAAGGGCGTAAGACTGGCTTCCAAGATGTATTTCACTCATATCACAACTGTAAGTTTATGGGAGGAGGAAATCAGCAATACCTGTAGCACAGAGTGTTACAGTAAACCTGCCAGTACCAGCTGGTACTGATGGACCAATGATGATTATTGTGCAGACAGTAATGATCATACACTGATCCTTGGTTCAATCTGGTTCCAGTCCAATGACTGAGCTACCACCCTCAAACATTAAATAATGTGGAAATCTCACAAAACGGGCAGGATACTACAACTGGGATTCATTCAGCTTACACTACTTTTAAGTACTATGGAAGCCGTTCAGCCAGCACACGTACTACGGGTTTGGACCCTGCAGTGTTTGGTAGGAAAACCCAAAGCAGGAAGCAAATGGACTGCATGTATGCACAACCAATTTCCTGTTATTTTGCTTCGGACCCATTCAACCAACCCCTACTTTCTAGAATAGTAGTGTAGTGTAGTGAAAGGCGGTGTAGCCTGAATGCAGCCCAGATTATAGTGTAGACAATTTCAACGTTTCGGTATCTAGTTACAAGCTAACTGCAGTATAAGTAACCTACCATCCATCTGTACCAGTAGCTCCGACTTCACTCTCCTGCTGGCCTCGTGTTCGGAGTCTGAACCTCGCTTGGAGCAGATCGAGTCAATCTCGTCTATAAAGATGGTGCTTGGTGCATAGAACCTAGCCTAAAATATAAGGAATTCTGCAAAATGCTGATATTTGTTTTCTATTTTCACAATCATTTTGTTCCTGAATATAGATAAAAGTATAAGTAGTTAGGTATTGTACAGTCCTATGAAAAAATCCCAGATTTATACAATATTAATTTGAATGCGTTATTGAGGTATGTTAGGATATTCATTCTTCATTTAATATGAAAAGTTGGAAACATCTTTTATCAACTTTGATTAATAAATGAAGCATAAATTCCACTAATTCACATACACGGCATATGAGACTTTTGATAATCAGAAAATTATTTTCATCCAGCTCTATCTCAATATGATTCTCCATTTGTCATATTATATACATACTGCTCGAAACATGCATTATATAGTGTTTGAAACTAACAAGTAGAAAACTAACAATTCCTGGAAGGTAAACATAAAATTATCAAGGCAATAAAATATACATGCAAGAAAATACCCAATAGTTACCAGTCTTGAGCAGACAATACTATAGAACAATGTTGCATCTAGCATGCAAGAAATACAAGCACTGATAACTGAACATGTATATTCCATCACCTTCATACAACCGCCACCATCACAGAATGAAATATACGTTTAAATTTTACATCAGGACAAATACAAATCATTTCTTGTGGAGGTAGCCAAAGAGAATAAATAAAAATAAATAAAAAATAAAAAATAAAAAATAAATTTAAAAGAATAAATAAATAAATAAATAAATAAATAAATAAATAAATAAATAAATAAATAAATAAATAAATAAATAAATAAATAAAAAAATAAATAAAAAAATAAAAAAATAAATAAATAAATAAATAAATAAATAAATAAAAAAAATATAAAAAAAATAAAAAAATAAAAAAAATAAAAAATAAAAAAAAATAAAAATAAATAAATTAAATTAAAATAAAAAATAAATAAAAATTAAAATATTAATAATTTTGCTTGAATCTACACCTAAACCGTTACAATACAGTAAATTGGTTTATGCATTTATTGAGAGCAGAACATAGGATACTAACCACATACCCATGATTATACACCCATGTATATAGCAGACTAATATTACTACTAAATGTACCTAATATAACTAGACCTCAATTGTTACCTCAAACTTTGCGACATGTGTGTAACGCAAAACAGTATGGTGTACTCACCGGGAAGCAGCACTACTAGTATGCTTTAATTTCAACGAAGATGGATGGATAAAATGACCTAATACGAGTATTTGGAACATCAACTATCACACTGTAACTGCTAGATCAACTGATAGATATGACATTTATCAACTACCAGACTATGCAGCAACTTCTAGATCAACCGGCAAATTATAGAAATTATCAACTACCATACTATTACTGCTGTGTCTCCGAACCAATGTATAAATAGTACAGTATGAAAAAAAATCTACCTACTTTACAAACCATAAGAAAATCACGACAACATAGATATTATCATTATTTACAGCCTAATTTTTATCTGCTGGCCAGTTCACACAAATATCAACAACACACTTGTTTCACTTGTGAAGTACAATATTTAAAGATGCAGCATGTGAATACAGTGAACCCTCGATATAGCGCCCTTCACTACATCACGGATTTGCTTAAACTGCGGGGTCAACTGTAGACCCCATTTTTTAGTCTAAAATATTGGCTGCTGTGCGCGGTAAAAATAAAAGGGATTAGCTGAATTATTTTGTTCTCTGGAATTCACTGCATAAGTACAACAAGAGATTTATTTTTCATAGCACAAACAATCATTGTGAAAACACCATGCAATAAATACGTTTATTGCTGACCTAGTTAAACAAATCGGCCGATTCTCAACAAGACTGATAAATGTTCATGAATCCCATAGGCTTCAGTATGTGATGAAATAATCATGCGTTGTGTTTTGATTTCACATACTATGACTTCCTCAGTGACAAAGCGATTGTTAACACGTTTTCTTCACTAAAATTAAAGAGATCATTTGTATTACAAAGATTACATGAAGATATTTTGTGTTAGAAAGAGTAAATTGTCCGGATTTTAATACCGGAAGTACAACAAAGAAAATGGTGGTCGATTGAGTTTTGTTTTAAATACGATTCACTTGAAATCTACCGGTAATATTAAGATGCAAGAAATGACGCTGTGATTAAAGTATGTAGACTGATTGATACTTAAGCATGTCTAGTCATCTACTCAACTAAGTGTGACTGTTGACTGCGAGCCGT
>JAUTBT010065138.1:0-14308 GCA_032361225.1 Lepetodrilus schrolli
ATTATATAGAGTATGTACATATATATAGAGACACAGTATTATATAGAGTATGTACATATAGAGACACAGTATTATATAGAGTATGTACATATATATAGAGACACAGTATTATATAGAGTATGTACATATAGAGACACAGTATTATATAGAGTATGTACATATATATAGAGACACAGTATTATATAGAGTATGTACATATAGAGACACAGTATTATATAGAGTATGTACATATATATAGAGACACAGTATTATATAGAGTATGTACATATAGAGACACAGTATTATATTGAACATGTATGGACGCCATGTGATGCAGAGTATATGTATGGACACACTGATATGTAACGTGTATGCAAGAACACACTGCCAGACTCATGCACAACATCTCCCCTGTCAACGATGGCCCAAATTGATCCACTTTCTAGTTCCCACCACCAATAACGTCCTGGATCCGTGTATAGTACATTATTACCATAAATTTCCCTGCGCCTTGTACTACTGTATTCTCACTGATATATACGATCGTAATAACAAAAAAATCTATTTCCTAAATAGCCGACCATGTATAGCGATCAAATTCACGTTTATTCATGTGTACATGACATACAACGGAACATACATTATTTAATGAGACAGTTATGGGTACATAACCGTTGTATTCGGTATGGTTGAAGTTGAAGTCGTTTATATATATTATATACTGTTGTGCGGTATTTAGTACTTTAAAGGTGATTGGTTCTATTGAACTGCCATGTATAGCATACCTCTGTATCGGCTCAGCATATGCGAAACGAGCTAAGGTCGTTAATTCGCTACGAATATCCTTATTCTAAAAATACCCACTGGTCAATTAATGTTATTAGGCATACCCAAACTAACTACACGATCATAATACAGCAACATCATACACCAAGGAACACAATCAATACAGTAAACCCCAGCTAGACACAACAATAATGTACGCTAAAGAGCGCATTCATAATTGCTCATAAAACACCATCAACCCAATTTGTAGTCTTTTTTCTCTCTCTACAGCTACATAGCAACAACATACTATTGCAGATATTCTCAATACGCAAGCAATCATAACATTGAACTGTCAACTATCTCACTTAGTTTGTCCAATTATTGTGATCTCGTGTAAAATTATGGTGGACTCATCATACTATGTAAGGAAACAACATTAGGGTATGTTCCACATGTTTCTTAAAATTTGAAGTCAATAAATCCAGATGGAAAACCCTTTTACTGACTGCATCATGACAACCTCCCCACGCCACACATACCTCACTCAGATCAACGAGCAGTTTCCATTTCCTATTAGTGGTGACTATTGAGGCCAATTCTATTATTGCGATACTATTGCAATAGTTGTGTTGTATTTTTAACTTTGTCTTTTAAATATGGATAGTTTACCTGCCACACATCATTATTTGTTACACGTCTTTAATCAGTGGGTAATGTATATAGAACTGGTAGTTTTGTAATGCCAGTGACCGAAATAAATCAAATGTAAGACAATAGTGTGTTGTTATCATTTGATTTAATCACAAAATCAAAATCTTAATTGCCAATTGCTCAAGGATTTTCAACTATTTTGGTCTTAGCGTTTAAAAATAGTACACTATCGTAACTATCGATAGTTTGGGATACTATCGATGGAAATAATCAATAGTTCAAGTTACTATCGATGTATTGCTATCGGACTACTCACAATTGCGATCTATCGATAGCTAGACCTATCGTTACACCCCTACTTCCTATTCTAGAATAAAACACTTAATCACAAACAGTATACTGTAGAATACTAGTAGATAGCAGTACACTGTAGACTAGATCAGTACGTATCCGTGATGCTTGTGCATTTCACAGTCTCAGTCAGGCTAATATTACACGTCTGATTTCTCAGAATTTATCAATTTTCTACATTACTGTAAAAATTAATACACATTGAGGAATGACATGGAAGGTGGTCTTGTTTTGAGATCACGGTTATCATAAAACCACGTTTACATAAATTTTATATAAATATGCGGATGGTCACCTTTTCTGGCGGTTAAGGATTTCACATACATTAACAGGAATGAAACATATCTTTACTCCATTAAAAGTTAAACAATTCCCTTCCAATTCCCCATGCGAGTCATACTCCAAGCAGAATTCTAGTTGTTTGATATGTCAGTACAATACGTCACATATACATTTGCACTTGTGCAATTTATACCAAATATGCGAACTATAGACAAGTGAGTTACATTATCATTAAGAGATAAGTACTGTATATGCAAACATGGAATTCAATGCATTTCTATACTGGTGGCTATGATCTAAATAAAATACTACATGGTAGCCGAGATTTGTCTTACGAAGTAAATAATAATATTTTCCAATCTGTCCATGATTTCTTTATCAAATCTCATAGATCTAAGCTCTGAACATGTGTTCAATAATGTGTTACATTAATTAATGTGTTGTCTTAAGTCTCTGAAAGTTGGTCCTTAAACGTAATGTAAACATATGTATGTACCAACTTTAGTTTTATTTCAATGTTACCATGATTAAGCAAATATATGAAGTATATATATATGTATGTATCATTTGTCGAGGAGCGGTATAAAAATAAGCTCTCAAGCTTGATTACCAATCCTCATTAATTTTCCTTTGAATAAGAATACGTTTAAACCATATATGCAAAGCGTCGTTTTACACTAAATACATAAGGATGATAATTGCAATACAACAGACCATATGGAGCAGCGATACACCAATACGCTTGCTCCCCAGAGGACCTGTGAGAGCATTTGTTATCGTTATAGAGACCAGTGAGTGTACCACATGTACTTACTATGTATCATACAACACCACGATTGTCAATGTATTTGTTGTCGGCTCTTGCCTTATGAATCCCCAATCGGCTATCGGCATTTAGCGCATTTTACAGTCAATACGCCTGAGCATATCTATCTCAAAGGTTCTACATGTAGGATATTTAGCATTCAAACATTGGTTGTCAGACATTCAATGGAACGCAGGTCTCAGAGGTGCTTCATCAGTGGTGGCTATAACACGTGTACTCATGTCATATTAATAGGACAATGCACGAGGTATGTATTTACTATCAACGTTATGTCCCACGTGAAATCATGGTATATGTGTGGTATATCGTGTGGTTATTAAAGCACCACGAATTGTAATATATACTGTTCACACTAGTATAGATATATTAGTAATCTATTAGTATATTAGTATAGATCTATTGCATAAACAAGGTAAAGCAACTAATTATATTTATGAATTTAAACTGTGGCAATGCTACTATTACTACTACTACCACCACCACCACTACTACTACTACTACTACTACTACTACTACTACTCCTACTACTATTACTACTACTGCTACTACTACTACTACTACTGACATTACTACTACTACTAAGAATAATAATAATAATAAGAATAATAATAATAACAATACATCCCACTTATAATGAGGCAAATCTACGCTCGAAAGCTTGCTGAAAGCGCAACATACTAGTACTATTAATACATCGTTACCAGTGTCCTTCTCAACTCCCTGGTGTGTACACAACTTAAGCTTTTGCTTCAAATGCTAGACTAACATTCACGTTTCCATGTCATCCTACCGGAATTACGAGGATATATACACTGCATATAATAATAATCCCATTTACATTACAACATTATGTGTGGCGTTAGACACATACTGGTAGTAAATAACTTGATAATGTTGAAGGCTATGATGAATATTTTCTAAGAATGGCTGTAAACAACGATTCACAGTAAATTTGATTATCTTTTGGGGCGAAGTAACCTGACCAGGATAACGATAATCTATGCTAACGTAAGACGCCGCGGGTACAATTCACATAATGGGCTGGAAACACACCTGGTTCAATTTGGGAACTTGTTACCGTGGTTCGTAAGTGAGATGGTCCACAGTCATGTGACAAGCACAAGTGAGTGAGAAGCAAGTCATTAGTGTCCATACGTCTCAAATAAACGTACACTTGGAATAGGGTGTGTGTGTGTGTATGGGTGCGTGCGTGTGTGCGTCCATTAATTTATACCACGATCTACTCACCCATCCTAATCTCTGTCAGAATTTTGTCAGATCTCTGTTACCATGATGGTGGGGTCTATTCCCGGACCCAATTCCAGGAAATTTTATATTTTGGGACATGTGAGCCAATCAGATTGCCAGGAATTGGGTCCAGGTATGGTGAATAGACCGCAAGTCCGGGTCCGGGGAATAGATCTCACCATTTATGACGCTCGCTATATTTGCTGCTTGAATTCCTCTTCAGGCAGCTCTGTACCGACTGAGTGGAGACAAGAACCCACTGCACATCGACCCCAGCTTTGCTGCCATGGCAGGTCAGCTGTACCATCTGTCAGTCTGTTGTACCATCTGTCAGTCTGTTGTACCATCTGTTAGTCCATTGTACCATGTCAGCTAATTACCATTTATCAGGCATTTGTACTATCTGTCAGTCGGTTGTACCATCTGTCAGCTATTAACATCTTTCAGTGAATTGTACCATATGTCAGTTGTATTGTCTGTCAGTCTGTTGTACCATCTGTCAAGTCTGTTGTACACCTGTCGGTTAGTTGTACCATCTGTCAGTCAATTGCACCATCTGTCAGTCAATTGTACCATCAGTCATTTGTATCATCTGTCAGTATGTTGTACCATCTGTCAAGTCTGTTGTACATCAGTCATTTGTATCATCTGTCAGTATGTTGTACCATCTGTCAAGTCTGTTGTACATCAGTCTGTTGTACCATCTGTCAGCTGTACCATCTGTACCATACAATGTTGTACCATCTGTCAGTATGTTGTACCATTTATCAGTCAATTGTACCATCTGAGTGTTGTACCATTTGTCAGTCTGTGGTACCATCTGTCAGTCAGTTATACCATCTACCAGTTAGTTGTACCATCTGTCACGTTGTTGTGCCATCTGTCAGTCAGTTGTACCATCTGTCAGTCTGTTTTACCATCTGTCAGTCTGTTGTCAGTCAGTTGTACTCTCTCAGTCAGTTGTCGGTTGTACCATATGCTATTTACTACACTTTAGCAGTTATTGTATAGCTTGAATATTTTATTTCGACTTTCAGGATTTGAAACACCCATTCTTCACGGTTTATGTAGCTTTGGCTATGCTGTTAGACACGTGCTTCGTCAGTATGCAAACAATGATGTCAGCAGGTTCAAGTCGGTGAAAGTAAGTGTTTTCATATTTTCCAACGTGATGAGTGAGAGAAGATGGTGCAGTAGAGTACATTGGGCAGACATTAATCTGAACAAAAGCATGTATCACAAGTACAAACTTGTTAGTGGAGACTCGTCTGTAGACTCAAGTCATGGTATTAACTTTTAACATGGCAGACAAACCTTGTAGTAGTTTTGCTGATGCTCTTCCCTGTTGTCACGGTTACAGGTTAGGTTCGCTAAGCCGGTTCTGCCAGGACAGACTATTCAGACAGAGATGTGGCAGGTCGGCAGTCGGATACACTTCCAGTGTAAGGTAAGAACCCCTGGGTGAGATCTATTCCCTGGACCAGACCCAAATCCTGACAAACTGATTGGCTCATGTGACCCAAAATATGAATAAAATATTTTTCTTAACCCGAACCACGCGAGCCAATCAGATTGAATAGACCGCAAGTCCGTGTCCGGTGAATAGACCCCACTGAACCCCTGCTTTGTCCTCAAACCAACAACAGTGTAGGCCATGGAATTATTGTTAAAGGGTTTACCTGCATATTGGGCTCAGTTGGGAAAGATTGTGGGAGATTGTAACCATGGTAACCAAATCTGCACCAGTACAATTCTACCCTAAAAAAAATTCAACAAGGTCAAGCGACCTTCCTCAAATGAACAGGTATGAGTAATCTCATCCTCGCACCCCAGCAGTACTTAATTCAGTTCAGGACTCACTTCATGTGGTACTCCTGGCACACATCTTGCGCAAATAGTCAACCAATGAAATTATTTTCCCAATGAATTTGGTGTAAAAATCTATCCAATGAAATAGATTTTATCATTGTTCTATTTATAGCTCCTAAACTGTTTGCGTAAGTTTGTCACTAGATGTGTGCCAGGGGTACCACATGAAGCGAGTCCTGAATGGAATTAAGTATCCTTAGGGTGCAAGGATAGAGTAATCTATGAATACTGGTGCTGGGTATTGGTGGAAGTATTATAATATTACTTGTAAACAGTATCCATATTCTGTACAAGTTATGAAATGTAAGTAAACAAAAGCATAATTGTCTTACCGATATGTCGGCATATTGTATCAGCAGCAAATACCGGTACGAACTGGTATATTGATCCAGTCCTAATGAATGCCAACTTATCTGTTTCGTTTTATATATATCTCATTTTGAGTGGAATAATTCCATGCAATCATGCATACATGGTACAGGGATGAGAATCTTGTGTGGTACCCCACAAATTTTGTAAACCTGGCCGTGGCCCCTGGATTCTGGCTGTTTCAGTTGAAAACACAATTTCCAATTCTCATCTCTGTCTCGGACGGTTGTATTCAGTGTCTTGCATTTCAGGTGGTTGAGAATGGTAACATTGCCATATCAGGAGCCTATGTTGACCTGCACAGAGCTCGAGGGATAAGTGCACAACCGGTAAGTTAGGATTGTGTGATGGTAAATATTAATGTGTATTTTTTGTTGTTATTAAGATGAATAATTCTGATTCAAATACCTTCTATGTACTTTGTTGAAAAACATTTTTGTATTAATATTACATTACTAATTTTAGTAATTGGTCCATAGTAATTCATCCACATTATTATGGAACTTGTATTGTTAATGATCTGCACAATGGCATAAAGACGTTAGCAGGTCATTTTCATGCATATTATATGGGTTTTTTTTTCCAGACCCCTGTTGTTGAACTACAAAGTGATAAAGTGTTTGAGAAGATGAGCAAAGGATTAGATTCTCGACCTGGGCTGTCGGCCAAAGTTAATGCCATCTTTGGGTGGATCATAACAAAGGGAGGCAAGCAAGCTGCAGAGTGGAGTGAGTTTGGGGCTTTCCTATAGTTTGACATCACAGGGGTTTGGTGATAGAAAAGTAAAAAAAACATTAAAAAAATACCCCACAGGGCGCATGAAATGGTACCATTGTCAACTTCAGAGCTTGACAATAAATTAGATATGCACATTTAAAATTCCAGTCGAGTGTTGAGGGACCATCAAGTGTCCTCCCTTGTTATAGATATTAGATTGCGAGTGGAGGCTGGCCTAGACTGCTAGCATGTCTTCTTTATATTACTATTATTTGTTTATTTATATTTTTTTTTACATAAATTACTTTCTTCTTTTTTTTTTATAGATCTAGCATATCTATGATATTAAAAAAAGTAAAAAATCAACTTAAAAACTAATCGCTGAACCCATGTTTGACATGAAATGCATTGACACCCCTATTTGGTAGATTATCTCGGTAAATACTTTATGGAATGACAAACAAAAAAACTTCAATTTCTTATTGTGTACACCCTAACCAAAATTTAAAAATTCAAATTTTTGCACCATTAATAACAAAATCTGTTTATATTGTAGTGATCAATAAATATTTTGAGTCAGTATTATTATATCCATCCAAAAGACGGAACAAACTAAAAAGCTCAATTTTAAGAAATTACAGATTTTATGTCTGTCATTCCATGAAGTATGTACCAATTAAGATAATCTACCAAATAGGGGTGTCAATGCATTTCATGACAAACTATAGACTTGATTGTTTGAGGAAAATTGTAGTGAATAATTTAATGTTGTCAGATCATGAGTTCTGTAGAGTCAAATATGTTAATGAGGCAATATTTATTATTATATTTTTAAAATCATTAAAGAATAATAAATGCATCTTTTCATAGTACATGTATTATTAAAGAGTAAAATATTAGCTTCTTGGAATTAAATGCTCCTCTACAACATTGAGAGGGCTAATATCACTGGATGCCACTTCCAGCTATGGACATGAAGACGTCAGAGAATGGAGAGATATACAGAGGTCCATCGCGATCAGAGAAAGCAGAATGCACACTGATCGTGGCTGACGAGAACATTATGGACCTGGCCAGTGGAAAACTGCCACCACCTCAGGTACCGACTTCCTCACGACTAGTTCCAAGATATAGCAATACTGTCGTCCTCACAACTAATCCTGCCATACGATTGTTTCCATGGCTATGTTCAATTATTTATACCAGCACAAAACAAATTACTTCAGAATCTCATGTTTCACAACACACTGCTCAGTTTCTGCATTATATAGTCTGGCAGGTAATGTTATAAACCCGTTTGGTACCAGTACTCAAAAACTATTTAAATACATATACCCAACCAGTTCCAAAATTACATCTTCGTAGAACCCTGAATAATAATTCTGTCTATTTAACGTATTACTATTTCACTTCGCACTTTTCTTAAATATAAGGGCTGCCGTTCTGTCATGGAACAGCGATTTACATATACCTGAACACCAATGACAATTAGTTACATGAGAATACCAGGTGAAACATATTGTTATCAACAGTACACCACACACGTTTATTTTTATGTAAATGCATAATGAGGTATTCAAAGCGCACACAAATGCTCATGTATATCCCTCTTCAAGTACTAGTATGCATTTACATAAAAACAAATTTGAGTGACCTGTGTGGAATAGTTTTTGAGTAACAGTACCAAACAGGGGTTTGTAATATTACAAAGGAATGTAATAAATATGTGGAATTTTCAATTTCATACAACTTTTCCAGGCCTTCATGTCCGGCAAGCTGAAGATCAAAGGCAACATTATGTTAGCACAGAAACTAGGTACAGTCTTCCAGGAACAGGCAAAATTGTGAAAATATCCAGAAAGATTATATGAATATTCTGCAACTTTCTATCCACGAAAAGGACTCGAGCTGTGATGAACTAACACACTGATTTAATGCTTCATTCAAGTTGTACAATTGAAAGAACAAATGTGATTGTTGTCAAATTATTTTCATATTTTTATTTTATGGGAAGAGTAACCACCTGATTTTGCATTTTAACAACTACATGTACAATCTTGAACTCACATCTTCTGCACCTATTCATTGTACATGTATATACAAACTCACTGGTACATTCTCTCATGTGGCACTATTATAACCTTATGACACCAGTTGAAAAAAATCGAACCATACTGTACATGCATTCCATATAGGTAGTTATAATCTACATGTATTTTTACACTTAAATAGACCGAAGCTAGTCTCGTCGCGTAACTCGTTCGACTGAACTCTCACGCTATTCCGGACCAATGAAATAGCTGGTTGAATTATTTGAAACACAAAAACTATTCAAATTAAGCATTATGAATCTGTATACATGAATGAACTGTTTGAATATTTTGATGGAACACTAAATGATGAAGATACAATTGCTGGAGATTCTTGTAATTATTTTGTCACTACTTCAACTGAATGTTCAATGCTAGTTATTTATCATTTCACAATTACCAATTTTCACTAAGTCAAGTTATTTATACATGGAATGAAAGGAAGTAATGTATATCCTGTTATGTTATTACAAGTTTGTTGTGTGCGTTTTATATTTATACACATGTATGGTATACCATTATGTATTGGATTTTGTGGAACATGATAATATAAACAAACCAATTTGTAGATTTTTGCTCAATGAATAAAATAATATTATCATAATTATGAATTTGAAAGTATTTTCATTGGAGGTATGTATTTCAATGGAGGTATGTATGTACATGCGTCAGTGAGTGACCATTGGTTTTGTTGGAGACTGCATTGTTAGTAATTTAACATCACTGATTTGCATATTGACAAAATTAGTTACGAGATGCCATCTCTCTATTATATTGATTCTTTTGTGACCAATGTTTTATGTATCTTGAGACATTGTCCTTGAATCAGGTCAAGTGATCACGATGATAGGTGCAGGATATTCACAAGTGGAACTTGATAATGATGCATGTGAACAGTCTTCACTGATTTGCAAGAGCCGAGATCAACCACAAGAAATACATGACATTAAAAATATGAATTTTATTATGAAATAATTGCATGAAGTGACTAAAAGAGCAGTGATAAATTAATTCTTCTTTGACTTGGGGTTATCGTATCTACTCTTACTGCTGAACCACAGGAGGTACGGAATGCCGAGGGAAGGCAGTGTCATGACGGCAAATACCAGCCAGTCCAGCTGAAACAGCAACATGAAGGTCACTAGAGCTTCTACAGAATATGCATGTCAAAACATGCTGAAATAATACTCTTTTTCAGTGTTATGCGTCGCAAAATTAAATATTTTTTTTTATCTATTGACAATAATTAATTATTTGGTAGAGTAATAATGGACCAATAAATGTTTCCAATTTTCAACGGATTTCACTTTTGTTTTACTGGTTATTGCTTGTCGATAGCTGCACTGTCAAATTCAACAATCAGATGTATAAAGCATGACTGCTCATTTTATAATTTTAAATTATTTTTTTTTGTATTGGGGTTTTAAGTCGCTTTTAAGATTCTTTCACTTGTATCACGACATGTCAGTTTAGGGCAGGAGGAAACCCACAACATCTGTAGCGCTGAATGTTGCAGTAAACCTGCGAGCATTGGCTGGTACTGACAAGACCAAGGATGATAACTGCATTGCCACTCTACAGACATAACATCCTATCAATATCTCATCAGAAAGGTAACTTTCGTGAACATTGATGCCGGACACCCGTGGCGGGATTTGAACCTGGAACCTTTGGATCTGGTCCAACATTCTACCACTGTGCTACCACCTGCCCCTCAACTCAACTATGTGCACATGCAAATCATGAAAATCATGATTTTTGCCTGCTGTTCTGAAGGAGAGCACATTAACTTAAATGTGTTGGAATCAATATGCCAGGAAAGAGTCATTGAACACTGATAGGTGGTGATTTTCCATATCCGGGTCCTTCATTTGCGTGATCGATTCTGTCCAGCTACTTAAACAGCTGCAGCTACACATAGCTACACATAGCTACACATAGAGCTACACATGGTCTAGAGGTGTCCAGTGTGTGCATCCACAATAAGACGCAGATTGGCAGCAGCAGGACTTAGTGCACGATGACCTTATGTTGACCCTATCCTGACCAATCATCATCGTCAGTAGTGACTACAATGTACTCAACAACATCAAACCTGGCGAAGACGTGACTGGAGAGAGGTGTTATTTGATCAGCATCACGCTGATAGTCGTCATTGTGTGTGGAGACGTCGCGGAGAACGTTATGCGGATTGTTGTGTTTGCCAGACCAATCGACCAAACAACATCAATTCCATGCCATGCCATGTTATATATAACATATATAACATAGTACTGATAGAACTCGCTCTATACATACATATTAAAAGTAAATAATGATATCGTGAGACTTAATAACTAGGGAGAGGCATGAATTTAGTTTAACCGTGTAAAATAATGGAGCAAGTAACAGCTACATACCAAGTGTCACATGGTAGACATTGAATCCAAGAGCAGGCAGGCTGGCTGTGAAACTTAGATAGTGTGACGACAGACTGGATCGCTTCTCTGGAATACGTGCTGTGTCAGGGCTGTCTGCATACACCTGTAACATCATTGATGACATTGATACACATTTCACACCTGTAACATCATGGATACACATTTCACACCTGTAAGATTTCACTTTGGAGCAATTTGGTGTCAAATACATTGACTATGATATATGGCTTGCTAACAATCACTATGGCTGCTAACTTGGTGAGAAATACACCTACCTCTGATTGTACTGCCTCTCCTTTTGGACCAATAACATGGTAGGCTTTCCCAATTGCAGGAATCTTAATATTGTACAACAAAGGCCGACCAACGGGGTTGTAGATAAATACCTGGTACTGGAATGATAAACAGTGAAAAAACCCAGATATTATTAGTTATGTCGAGGTTTCATGAGTCATACAGTGTCATGTTGGTGATACGCTGCGCCTCAGGAAATACGGAATGTTGCGGACAGCCATGACACCGTATAAATCTTGAAACCTTGAAATAACCAATTTATTACCATTCAGATCTCCAGTTTTATTTACATACATCTGAATTAGTTATTTCCATTAGTCGAGTCCAAATGAAACCAAATTTATCATGGGATGTGTAACAATGGTCATTAATGACTTATGTAACTCACATTATAATAATATACTTCACAGTCTTTGAGGCGTTTCAATTATTGCTGATGTTGATTTGCCCTGGCACATTTGTTTGAAAAATTCCACTGTGCAATGCTACTCTTATAGCAAATATGGACACCGATGAACACATCACATTAGAAATGCTTTCACATGGTAAAGATATAGAGAATACTGAGTGAGTGATTTATTGCTTAACGTCAAAGTGAGTATTTTACTAATATGCAACAATCGTAAATACTAAATGAATGACCGTTAAATACAATATTTATCTTACAACATGTCTCATCACTAAGTCCACATCACTAAGTCCACATCACTATCATTAACTGATTTGTCAGGTCTCTACCAGCTACCCCAAGATCATCATCTAGATGAACCAGCCATACATCAGAGCCAAAACCATCCTGTTACAGATGTCAGACCCAATCATTCATCAGAGCTGAAACCATCCTGTCATAGATGTCAG
The DNA here is from genome assembly GCA_032361225.1 of Lepetodrilus schrolli. NCBI lineage: Eukaryota > Metazoa > Mollusca > Gastropoda > Lepetellida > Lepetodrilidae > Lepetodrilus > Lepetodrilus schrolli. Next base: position 12,723 of record JAUTBT010065138.1, read on the forward strand.
ACCCAATCATTCATCAGAGCCGAAACCATCCTGTTACAGATGTCAGACCCAATCATTCATCAGAGTCGAAACAATCCTTTCATAGATGTCAGTCCCAATTATTCATCAGAGCCGAAACCATCCTGTCATAGATGTCAGACCCAATAATTCATCAGAGCCAAAACCATCCTGTCATAGATGTCAGACCCAATAATTCATCAGAGTCGAAACCATCCTGTCGTAGATGTCAGACCCAATCATACATGATACACCGGTCATATCAGACAGCAAACAATGCTGGTGTATAGATACAATCTTTTACATATGTCATACTAGGCTATGTCACTATCCAATGTTATCCAACGTTGAATATTGGGAAGTTCAACAAAACATACCATCACACAAAAGAGGTTTACCATCATAGACAACATTTAATATATTCACATTATTAATGAAACGGTATTAATACATGCAGATATAAAGGTTTTAGCATATATCAGTGGGATTGACAGAGCAATGTAAAAAAACATTAAATATATTTTATGACATCATTGATTCCTATTCTAATGAATGAAAAAAGTAGTTCCCACCAATAAACTTAGGTATTTGTCATGGAGCAGCCAATCAGTAGCTCTAGAAGTGACACCCAATATATGTTGGATACCAAAAGATATGACACAGTGATCTCTTTAACCAGAAAACAAGGCACCCTGGGCACAGGTACAAAACATAACATAGAACAGCATAGAACAGCATCCCATGGTTCTAACAGATGCACATCGCTGTACTGACCTGCTTAGAGGACTCGGTGACAGCACACACACTGATGTTAAGCTGCTCACAGAACACTTGGCCAGGAGGCTTTTCACTGCCAGTAGGCAGCAGTTTCTTATACGCATCATTAATGACTTTCTGTAAACAGTATTGAATCAATGTCTTATATGCATCATTAATGAATTTCTGTAAACAGTCTAGAATCAGAACAAATAGATGGGGATGTATTTCTACTAATATAAACAGAACATCGAGATGGGGATGTATTTCTACTAACATAAACAGAACATCGAAATGGGGATGTATTTCTACTAATATAAACAGAACATAGAGATGAAGAGGTATTTCTACTAGTATAAACAGAACATAGAGATGGGGATGTATTTCTACTAATACAAACAGAACATAGAGATGAAGAGGTATTTCGACTAATATAAACAGAACATAGAGGTGAGGATGTATTTCTACTAATATAAACAGAACATAGATGGGGATGTATTTCTACTAATATAAACAGGACATATAGATATATTTCTACTAATATAAACAGAACATAGAGATGGGGATGTATTTCTACTAATATAAACAGAACATAGATGTGGATGTATTTCTACTAATATAAACAGAACATAGAGATGTGGATGTATTTCTACTAAAATAAACAGAACATAGAGATGGGGATGTATTTCTACTAATATAAACAGAACATAGAGATGTGGATGTATTTCTACTAATATAAACAGAACATAGAGATGTGGATGTATTTCTACTAATATAAACAGAACATAGAGATGTGGATGTATTTCTACTAATATAAACAGAACATAGAGATG
>JAUTBT010065149.1:0-14307 GCA_032361225.1 Lepetodrilus schrolli
TGAAATAATCTTCAAAGCGACTCTAAACCCCAATTAAAAAAGAAATACCAATAGTTATTATATCATTGCATTCTATCATCTACTTCAATTTTAATCAAATCTTTTGGTATGTTTTTCATACTGCGTTTCATTTACAATCATCTGTAGTATAATTAAATATTAATCATCATATATAGGTGAAAGATTCCCAGTGTGACATAAAACAATAATTCACTCACTCACTATTATGTACATGTAATACCTTTTTAGGACATTTGCCTACACAACTATAAAAGACAGATTGCCTGTGATTCTTGCAAGGGTTGCAGACACTGTTTACAGACTTAAAAATACAATTGGAAAAGACAATCATGAGGTAATTATGACATAATATTGTCAGATAAGTAAGATACCTAATGTTGTAATCTGGTGATTAATCCATCATGAAAGGACACCCAAGTGAGAAATGTTCACTTCAGGCAGGGCAATTTTCTGTGGATCCGCCGATTTATTTGTCATGGGGTTGATTTATTTGCCCTGGAGGTGGCTTGGGGCACTGGCCTTGTTTTCTGGTGAAATCACGATTGTCTGTTAGTTAATGCCATCATGATTTTTATTAATTACAGGATTTTGCGAATGACTTGAAACACCTGGCAGGATGTGCTTCGAAACTTCGGCATTTCCTGCAGTCTGACAAGCCCGTGGAGGAGCTTAAGGACCAGCGGTCTGACGTAGGCTTGTGGAACCAGTGTCTGAGAGATCTGACAGCAGAAAACAAGGGCAAGCCGATCAAGTGGTTCTCTGGCACCTGGCTGTTCCTGGAGTGCTACATGTACCGCTGCATACAAGAGGGGATGGAGCTCACGTAAGTTGTAACACACAAACGTTACTGTTACACATTGCAGTTAGGAACAGGAGTGTATATCGCCTATGTTATTATCTTTCAGAGCAAATCCCGTCCCAGGAGCCCGGCATCAATGTTTGCAAAAAGTTACCTTTCTGACGCGATCTTGATAAGATGAACTGTTTGTACCATGGCAATGCATTTATCCTTGGTCCGTCAGTACCAGCTCGAAAGTTTACTGCAACATTCAGCGCTATGGATGTTGCGGGTATCCTCCTGCCCCAAACTGACATGCCATGATATGAGTGAAATAATCTTGAAAGTGGCTCTAAACACCAATTGAAAAACATTTTTAAAATTATCTTTCATTGATGTTAGTATTACACAAGGCTTGTGTCCCTCAACTTTGGGTACGTCATCATGAAGTTCTCATACCCAGTCAGGCACATTCTGCTTGACTGTGTTGACTTTGCAACTCAGTGTGCTGAGTTCTACTCCTCGCTTAATCTAAAACAACTCTTCACCCAGGTTCCTGGGCATCTCATCTTATCATTTTTAATAGAAATTGGTTTGTATCAAAAGTTTTAATTATGTTTAACCACTTCATAATTAAATACACTCACAGTGTTAACACTTTTAATTCCATTTTACCAATAGTTATATCATTCTTAGTATTCTATCACATACTTCAATTTTAATAAATTTTTGGCATGTTGTTCATGCTGCTTCTCATTTAGTATAATTAAATATTTGTCGTCACATATATGTGAAAGATTCCCGCTGGGACGTAAAACAATAATTCACTCACTCACTCTTTGTCTTTTGGACATGAGAGATTCATGAAAGGGTGTGCTTCTCTACAGGAATCACCTGAAGACCCTGGATGTCTTTGAGGAGCAGAAGCATACAGCATACCTGAGCTCCGTGGAATACCAGGAGACACTGCTGGTGCACCTCATGGAACAGATCGACAACCTGTCAAAGCTGTCAACTGCTCAGAAAATCGCTCTCCTGCGTCAGTATCTGGAGGTAATGCCAACATTGCACATTGTAATAACGTCAACTTGCCGACTTATGACAATAGAATGATGTTGATGCCAAGTATGTACTGGTATATACACCACAATCTACAGCCGGCTCCGTGGCGTAATGGTTAGAGCGTCGGCCCAGAGTGCGGAAGGTCGCTGGTTCGATCCCTGGTCGCGTCATAACAAAACACGTTAAAAGATGGTACTTATTGTTCCCCTGCTTGGCACCCAGCATTAACCCTCTCCCTGCTGGATTAGGCACAGGTAATGCTCTTTAGGGCATCTCCGGTTGCCTGCAGCAGTCAGAGTGTTAAAGGGTAAAGCAAGGACTGGTCTGAGTTGGGTATTCATGTTCAATCTGCGGCATGATATACCTCCAAGTGAGCTAGCACTAGAAAAAATAAAACTGGTGGAAATCCAGACTAGTACAAGCAGTACATATGCATGCAAGCCATGATGTGAGTGGGAAAAAATGGAGACCAACCAACTATACGCATGTTAAAAATTATCAAATCATAGCCTTCTTTTTTGTGTGGAAAAGTTCAAATTTTGATAAATTCTATTAGAAAAGTATTAAAGAATGAACATAGATAGGATTCTGTACTGTAGATATCGCTTGATCTTCTACTGGCGATATCTATCATGGAACTAGTATTGCATGATAAATTATCTTGCTTTCCTGCCTGTATTGCAGATTTCTCTGTGGAGCAACCAGTGTGACTTGTCCATCTCTGCAGGACAGGAAAACTTCCAGAAAACATGCATCCTGAAGAAAGTGGAGAAAGTCAATGAATGCATACTTGTGAACGACACAGACCGGATCATCCAGAATCTGCAGAAGTCATCCACACAACCAGGCAGCCATAGTCGGGTGGACATCGTACTCGACAATGCCGGATTCGAACTCATAACAGACCTGTGTCTGGCGGAACTACTCGTGTCCCTCGGATTCACCTCGTTGATCCACTTCCACGGCAAAGCCATTCCTTGGTTCGTGTCAGATGTCACCAAGAGGGATTTCGATTGGGTGTTACAGACAATGGCTAACTCCAGTGATCCGACTACCTCCAAGTTCGGGTATATATGGCAGAAGAGGCTTCTAAAGGGGAGCTGGGTGTTCAGGGATGATGATTTCTGGACCACGCCATACGATTATAGCAAGATGGCTAAATATGCTGCTCCCCTGTACACCGATCTCAGCCAGTCGAACCTGCTGATATTCAAGGGCGATCTCAACTATCGAAAGCTTGTTGGAGACCGCAATTGGAAGCCCACCACACCGTTTTCATATGCCCTTTGTGGATTCGAACCCACATCACTCTGCGTTCTCCGCACAATGAAGTCTGATGTGGTGACTGGAATGAAGTTAGGACAGGCGAATAAAATGACTACTGTCGATGAAAAGTGGTTGATTGATGGGAAGTGGGCCGTGATATCATTCCACGAGCACATTAACAAGCCGTGATTTCTTCATTCAATCCTTTCCGTTTCAGGCCGTGCTACAGTTTGGTGCTTTTAACTGCTGTTTTACATATCAGTATTTATTTCCAGCATGTTGTGGTATATTTTTACTTTTCCAGCAAAATTCCATGTGTTAATTGTTGAACCACTGAGGATTCCATTGGTGCTAACTTTTGTCTCTTCTCATTCAGTAGCCTGGAATATGTCTGAACCATCCCACTGTGACTATAATTCACTCACTGATCAATAGTACATCCAGGCTGGGTAAAGTATATTTCAAGTGTATTCAAGTAACTCAGACACAATCTTCTTGTTACATAAACCTCATACTACTGGTACACCATGTACAGTGATTAATTTCCTCCCAAATCAGTTCGTTTTCCAGGCACTTGATGGTTATTTTTTATTTTTACATACCTAGTATATTAATTACTAGTGAAATGTCATTTCTAACAATAACATGTTGCACAGTATATCGAACCTTTGGCAATGTGCGCAGCGTGTACAATTGTGTAAGCAAAACATTCACCCACATGGTAATGAGACCTGTCACGAAAATCTTTATATGCTCTGATCTCCGTATTTAACATGTTTAGTAGTGTTCTAGATATATTGCAACCAAGGCATATTATACCTTCATGTGCTACAAGTTTTAAAACTTACTGGCCATTCACTGTCTGATTCATCAGAATCATTGATTTAACAAAGTGACGTCATGTCTGGTAAATTTTGTGGGGGCTCAGTAGTATGTACCATTTTCATAACAATCGATTGTTTAAGGGTTTGCGTGCCATTTCATGCCTGAAAGCGCAAATTCTTGCAAATATCCCAGCGGGCAAAACTGGTGGATATCGCGTGGAATGCACATGAATGTGCAACGTGTTTTTCACGTGGATAACTAGTGGTATATGCAAAGTAAAATCACATGAAATATTCACATGAATTTAACATGAAATATTCACATGAATTTAACATGAAATATTCACATGTCTTTCACGTGAAATATTCAGGTGTATTTCACTGGTGGTATATGCAAATCAAAATCACGTGAAATATTCATGTGGATTTCACATAAAACAATAGACAAAATCGCTTCGTTCAATGCACATACACATGCATTTATTAAGGATCTAATCACTAGTACAGGTCTTTCTTTTGGGGGCGGACTTAAGTACCCTGCCAATCCACTGTGTTGTGTCACTTACTGTAGTGTTCTGACTCTTCACAATATAAAGAGATCTATGTACAATAATAACAGTAACATTTAATTACCCGTTAAAACTCGGCATAACGCAGAGCTGCCAAATCCCGTTTTGTTGCCGCGCTGTCCCTTCATAGTGAGCTGGCACATCAGCCAAGATGACATCATTCTGAGTAATTGAGTACATAATTTAAGAACTATGTTGGTGTAATCCTGGATCCTCTTAAGTGTTTTCCAGCTTGATAACAAGTCACAAACAAATAACAGATTAAGAGCGGTTGCAACTTCCAACTGTGCTGCTATTTCAACGGGACAAGCCAAGCTCGTTTAATGAACACGTGATCAAACGATTCGTAGCGGGCTGCATCCTTGCGCTCGGTTGATTGAATAAACATGCCACTTGCACATGCGCAAAAGCTACCTCTGCTGAGAATGGGCGGACTGTAGCTTGATGTGCGGTGATGCACTGGTGATCGAGAGCTGTGGCGGGATCATTTGACAATTACCATGTAAACGACCGCATGAATTCACACGCAAACTTTATTATAGTCATAAAATAAACTCATTTACTTTATGCCATAGAAACCACGTCATGGCCACGACTTTTGGAGATCGAGTTGAAACGCCCACATATAAAATAAAACTCGTCACATTATGTCATAGAAACCGCGTCCTGGCCATGACTTCTGGATATGAATTAATCACGTGCCTGTAAATCAGGAAAACCACGTCAATTGACGTAGATATCTTGTGAACCATGGGTCCACCAGATTTCCACCAGTATACCACGTGACTTTTACGTGGCGTGCCCGCTGGGATAGTTCTATATACAGAACAATAATAACAGACATAAGTAAAATCACACAACTAGTAATACATTTTGAACCAATAGAAATATCAATTAATGTTTATTTGAGAACTGAAATTGACATGGCTAAGGCCATAGTTATTTGATTCCCTGCTTTACAGATTTTTCTATGTTAATTTTGGCCCGAGTGGTTGAAAATAAAAACAAATATAATGTGATAGTTTGGTCAGTTGGTCAGGTCCAATATAAAAATAATAATAATTGGAGATTATGAATGGTCAGCTGACCATATCAATATAGGTGTAAATAATTGCTATAAACACTAACACATATAAATTGTTCAGATTTGAATGCACAAATATTTTCTGGTTGTTATCAATTAGACTTTTGCATATTTCTCAGTAAGCAACCAAATTGGCTTCAATTTTATGATGACCATTGCCTGTCAGACTTTGTTCATCCAATGATAGTTATAACTTTATTTGACTTGTTCCATCACCATTTATTATTATAATTATAAATGCCAGTACACTGGTACACTGTTAGAAGAATGTAATAAAAATAATTATTTATATTTTAAAAGTGGGGAAAAAATCAGATCAATGGATCCATAAACCAGGGAATCAACTGTAACTATGGCCTAAAAGATGTGCATTATCTACTGTGATGTTTTTTATTGGTGATTATTATTTTTGTATCTTTAGCTGATCACTTTGTCCTAACAGCCTAAGTGAGCTTTAGAATTCATGTAGTGTACATTGGTGTGAACTGTAGTTTTCTCAAAAGCTAATGTTGTGATTGAATGGAATGTGTATTTACATGTGCGCGCGACTGGTGCCACTTCTGTTGTATTTCTAATCAAAAATAAACCTTGGCTCATTTCTACAATGCCTTCGTACAGCTAGCCTGTTGTTGTGGCAGCAGAGCTATCAAATGACGGAATTAGGCTTCGTAGTTGTATCTCACTACCAGGGTAGGAATCAGCAAGAAACAATCTGATTGGCTAATTGCAGAGTTCATCAATGGTCATCAGGACAAACACTTACTTAGATCCTGGTGTTGGAGAGTTGGAGAAATGGACCAAGATTTAACTTGGCTTCTAGTGAAGAAAATCAACGCCGACTTTGCATTTCTCTTCATATATATTTCCATCTTACAATTTATTTTATTTTGTGTGATGAAACCATTTTACACATTGTTTTCACAAACTTTAACAATATTCTTGTCATTTTTAGAAAAAAAAGTAAATAAAATTTACTTTCCATCTATGAAGTGAATGCAATATTTTGGCTGCATAGATCCATGAAGTGTCATGAACCATGCCGAATATCCGAACTGCTCACATTCCAATGCTCACATGTATGCAGTAAACACCCTTTTGTTATGCCTTTTAAAAGGCCAACCTTGGTGGTAAATCCTACTACAGTGGAACCTGCAGTATTCAATTTCCCCAATCCACAGAGATAAATTGTGCAGTACATTTTGGATATATTCAACTGCATATGAGTGTATAATTATTGAATAGGACCAATGCGAGTCAATTTTCATACTTCATTGACACTGTCATCCTTGCAACTGAGCGGTACTTAATTCCGTTCAGGACTCACTTGATGTGGTACCCCTGGCACCCATCTAGAGGGAAACTTGCACAAACAGCCAACCAATGAAATCATGTTCCCAATGAATTTTGGGTAAAAATCCATCCAATGAAATAGATTTTATCCTTGTTCTATTTATAGCTCCTAAAATGTTTGCGCAACTTTCCCTCTAGATGTGTGCCAGGGGTACCACATGAAGTGAGTCCTGAACGAAATTAAGTACCCCCTGGGGTGCAAGCATGTGACATTGTCCAATTGGAAGCATCTCAATTCTTTGTCCAGCAGAAAGGTTAAAGGCATACAATCATTTCATGTTTCATTTCATTTCCATCAACCCACTAAATTGTACCATTTTACTGCTGAAATTGAGCAGGGAAGAGATTTTCTTGAAGGACAAAAGCCATAATGCAAATGCTAAGTGAATATACTTTGCATTTATAACTAATTCGGTCCAAAACGACTGCTTTATCTGTGATTGTATGCCTTTAATTAGAAAATTTGTTTTTATTATTTTTCAAAACTTTTACCAAATTTGTGGTGTCTTATGTGGATGTTTGACTGTGATCATCAAGTGTTTCATCTTTTTGGTGTGGGTCTTTGATATTGGAATGTGATATTCACCATGCTTTAGGTACACACAAACATGTCCTTCATGCTGTTTTACTGATTCTTGTTTGTGATTTTAAACTTTTATGACAAAATCGCTATATTGCTCTTTGAAATGGAGTTATGGTTCTTATTATTTGCATGGGGAAATTCGAATTAAAATACTTTTTCTAAGATGATTGTTTGTCTTAATGTTTCTGACAATTTTGTGCATCTTTTCTGGATGTTAACTGATTGCTGAAGTTAACTGATTACCAAGTGTACGATGTACATCTGAGACAAATAAACCTGTTTCTCTTGATATTTTAGTGTTATGTCAGAGATTAAACGTAAATGCAACATAGGTGGAACAGAATTTGCCTGTCACATATTGGTGAAATATTCCAACTGCAACGTAAAACAATAACGTACATACACTGGTAACCAAAGTATGGTTGACATTGGAGTACCAAGTTGCAAGGTTATTTGTTTATGAAAACAGTCTCCTGTTGTTTAATGGAATTTTATCTAATCCTCTACTACCTTCATAGCAGCTTTCAAGATATTATAAAATATATGTCATTCATATATTAAGTCCTAGTCGCCAGTGGGAGATTTATGCATTATTAATCATGCACAACATTCTAAGTAGTCTAATATTCGCACCAACCCTTAATGTTATCATCAATTTCAATGTGGCTTCCAACGATTTTGTTGAAATTGCAAGTACAGTGGACCATACTTCTTTATTTCACCATCACCTAGAGTGCTAATAATAGTTATATCCAACTCTGGACATCGTTCATTCGACGTATAATCATGCAAATTTGATTACTTGATTATTCTATTGAATAGCTCATTTATCACTACAATCTTAGTTGGAGAGTAGACTAAATGCTACTATATAAAATTAATATTTATTAGATATGTTACTTATGCAATTGTCATGTTATCATGCATCACCTTGCGGCCTCACTCACCAGCATAAGTACAAAGCGATGGTCCCTATATATCTATACAAAGCATGCTTTTGACAGCATTTTTATTATTCCATAAAGCACCATTATAAACTCGTTTACTCGTATTATATTCTCCAAGGGTTGAAGTTTAGATAGGCAGATGAGCTATCTATATTTCCAAGTCTTGTGAATAGTTTATGATTACAAATTGTTTATTGCATTTCCCCAGACATGTTAATCATTATACTCGTTCATGTACCCCTTCCGGTCGTCATATAGTAAGTGAAACTATGATCATGGTGCATCTATCATTCATGTTACTTATTCGCCTATGGATATTAAACATGTCAATGAACACACACACCCCTCCCCCCAGTATGCCCATCGATGCTTTAACCCTCTCCATGCTGGTTTAGGCACATCTCTTTAGGTCATTTCCGGTTGCCTCCAGCAGGGAGAGGGTTACTAGTGTTGTAATTCAGTTGCGTGAGGAAATACATTTCAATGAACCAGTATTAATTGAAACACCCATAATGGCAGTATGTCCATCAATGCTTTAACCCTCTCCATGCTGGATTAGGTACAGGCACATCTTTTATGGAATCTCTGGTTGCCTCCAGCAGGGAGAGGGTTAAGTTGTCTAAAGTGTAATACAGTCGCGTGAGGAAACACATTTCCATGAACTTCAGTATTAATTGAAAAGAAAATAACAATTGTTCTTTCTCATTCAATTGTTATAAAGTGTGCTGTCTTTGTGAATAAATTGTCTGTGACCTAAAAAGTAACATGACAAAATTGTTTTAATGTATCCATATAATATTCATGTCATTTATTAGTTCAAACATATTTATTGACCAAAATGTCATGGGATTCCAATCTGGTTGCTCGAGATTCCTCTAACCTTCCCTGCTGACCATTAGAGACCATTCCGTATAAAAGGTATCCTATGTTTCAGCAGGGAACGCAAGAGGAATCTCAAGGTAGGGATTTGGAAAAGTGATGGCTTGCGTGACCCTCTCCCGCATAGAAGAGTACAAAATATAGAATTACATTAATATTGTATACAATCGTAAGTAACATGTGGGGAATATATACATTGCGAAACAGAGACTTAATGATTGTCACTATGTACTATACAGTATTATTCCTACTATGATGGCACTGTTCGCACTGTGCTAATTCTATACTGTGACTGAGGAAATAGTCCACATTTTGCCGTGGTTCGTTCGTTACGATGTAACTCCAAATTTATAGGTCGTTCTCTGGCGATAGGTTTCTCCTGGTCGCAAGATGGTGTTGGGAAAATTCGGCTATAGCAAAAGAAAATCTGTCAGCATTAATGAAACATTCAGGTAATGAGCATGGCACACGTGCACACACACACACACACACACACACACACACACACACACACACACACACATGCACAGGCAGTATACAATATAATTTTTAATTATCTTGATTCATTTCGGCTACATAATATAGAGCTGAAACGCTACCTAAGAACATCTAAGAGCAGTGCATATACAGTATATATGGTCTCTGGAAATATGTACGGTAGACAAAATTGCTTTGTCTCCATAATAAGGCTTCTGCTTATCAGCTATATGCATATGAATCGATTGACATCTAGATGGGCGCCGTTCCTTTGAGCTGCGCGAAGTGTTCTCATACAGACAGGTGACGTCACTCCAGTCACTGAGTGAAAGGAACGACTCGCACACGTCTCGCACAAGCAAGATGGCGACTAAGAGTTGCCTTAGATGTGGTTACGTCACAGACCGCCCTGTGTGCGAGACGTTCCATTGACAAAATTGTCTGTTCAGAGTATTCTAAACACATCGCACAGCTCAAAGGAACGTCACCATGATATATAAATATATACTACCCACATGATGAACACTGTCTGGATAGTGTTGTGCCTCCAGACAGAAGGCGGAGTACTTCCGGTACGAAACCCCTCCCTTTCCCGTGTTATCCAGCCAGTATCCTGTGTAGAACATCAAGGCTGGCTCGGTGGTCCAGCACTCCATGAACCGCCCTGTCCCGGGGTGTTCGAACCTAAAACCATGATGTCAGTGAATTTGGTTTCCGTGTACCTTCATACTTTATAGTAGATACAATGAAATGTCGCAAATAGTGGCATGTTCTTAAGTTGTGGCAACATCATGACCACATTACACATGGGATACATTAGTGACGTTCCTTTCACCTCTGCAAAGTGTTCGGAGTACTCCGAACAGACAATTCTGCCATTGTAACGTCTCGCACACTGTAGGTAATGCAGACTGCACAGGAAAAGTACAGTGCCGTCACAGCATCTAAGGCAACTCTTTGCCGCCATCTTGCTTGGGCGAGACATGTGCGAGTCGTTCCTTTCACTCAGTACACAGTACTGGAGTGACATCACCTGTCTGTCTGAGAACACTTCGCGCAACTCAAAGAAATATGGTACATATGGGACATTATATTTCTTTGTCCGAGGGAAGGTATTTCTATTGTGACATATTGGTATTCTATAGCGCCTTACAGTGAAAAAAACAAACCAGTTGTTTTCTTCCGCGAAGGCCATATCGGAACCAATCAACGTCGACATCAGCTTACATACCTCCCATTGAAATAGAGGTGTAATGCCCCATGGTAACATTATATACGGTAACAGAGTGTGTTACACGTTATGTTACCAAGGTAGATGTTCAAGCGACATTTGAATACTAGTACTTGGAAAGAGACGAACACGAGACTTGATCAACATACCACGATGGTTACTTGACCTTCTGATCACAGAGATGTCCAAAGGCTGTCCATGTTATGCCAGGGTCTCAAGTATGGGATATACACACGTTTTCTGAGTTTACTATTCTACATCATATGTGTGGTAATGTAATATTAACTGCACGTGTCCAAGAATCATGAAACAGATATGTTAAGTGCTGCCTTTACATATCGAGGATGTTGCACAAGAAACCAAAGAAATATTTTTCTAGCCTTAAATCACCTTGCTGCAAATTCCTGCTTCCCTGTGACGTTCAGGTTATAGTTGCACGTGAAGCCTTTACCAATGTCTGGGTTGTGTAGGCGGTCCCCAATACGTGTTGGAGTGCGCATGTCCAAAGGCAAGCCAGATACATTCTTTATCTCGCCTTAAAGATATTTCATAGTTTAGGTATACACATCTTGTCTGTATACACTGTTCGCATGCACATTCTTGCATAGGTGTGAAAATATACACACAGGTGTATACATGTCATGCGAACGCATTTACAAACGTAATAATATTTACACCAGGTGTAAATTTGCATGTGGTCTGGAGGTTATGCAAATGTATTTTTGCACATGTGTGAGTGAGTTAATTATTGCTTCACTCACACATGTGCAAAAATACATTTGCATAACCTCCAGACCACATGTAAATTTACTCCTGGTGTAAATATGCCCTGTATGTAAATGGCGTCATACGAACACATATAGCAACAATACGTGTGCTTTTCCGGTTTGGCAGGTTTCAAAGCATACAATCACAGCTATAAAGGTAGTTTTGGACCAAATTAGAGCAATGCAATGTACATTTATTTGGCATAAGTGCCATCGATTATCTTTTATTTACAATTTATTTCTACCGCTCCACGGTAGAGCAAAGATGCTTGACACCCACCAGCAATTTACACTTACATGAAAAAGAGCATACCGTCAGTTAATGTAGTTACCTTCCCTTTGACATTCGAAGTAATCAGAAATTCTACACCAAGTAATTACGAGGTATGGAAGTTCCTTGTGGATGTTTGGAATGTTTGCATACCTAATTTACTCACCCTGCTTAAGTGACATGCGAACGCATAGTAAAGTTATGTTTACGTTTATATAGTTTAGAGGTAGGAACCGAGCAATAATCCAAGCTGTAATTTACTTATAATATTAGAACTACACCTTCGGATTTCATCTTCATCTACTTGCCTCATATGGCAACACTGTCTTGCTCACATGCAAAGAACTTTACAAAGACATGAAGGATACACCGTTACCTGTAGGAATGTACAACTCGTTCATTGGAAGGAATGTTTCGGCTTTTACAGTGGCAACATGGTTCTCCAGTTCTCCACATCCTGCTCCCTAAAACGTATATACGTTTTTATATTCAAGTGTATTTGACAAACAAATTAGGCACCATTTCTTTGTATACGTTACACATCAAAATACGCCAAGGAACACCAAAGAACCCCGGGAAATTGCGCTTACCAGAAGATAACATCACATACATGTACATTATTTCACAAAGTCGGGTTCATCTTGCTCACATGTCCTGCCAAGTTGAAGTAAACATGGTTTGTGATGTTAATGGGCGTGGCTTTGGTCGTCATTGCTTTGTATTCCAAAGTGAAACCATTGTCATCATCAAGTTCATAGGTCACCACAGTAGTTAGCTCCCCTGGGAAATGTTCCTCGCCATCTGCACTCACATACGTCAGTGTTAGCTTATTTCCATCGACTTTGCCATCCCAAACCATCTGTAAAGAGATTAAATGCCACCTCGTATTTAAAAGAAATGAATGACATAGTGAGTACGTATATGCATTCATGTCACATTCTAATACAACATTAAATCTTGGTTTTCTGCAACACCAAGATCTCACAAAACCCTTTTACAGTATTTCGGCATCTCCAATCATGCAATAAGAAGCTAATTATGTAGCCAATAAAGTAATGAAGTAAAGAGCGAACAAGATTTTATCAGAACGTCAAGATATCTCATTGGCTAAAAGTAGTGTTCACGAAAGGTCATCGGATAAAATAACTAAACGGGCCATCATTAGATCTTGATGTGACAGCCGAGAGTAAACGAACCAATATTTGTTTTTATTTTAATATTGTATTGTATGCCCAATCAAACTATTTCAGTATACTAGTAGGCTACGTGGTACAGTTGTCCTCAATGTGACAGCATCAATGTAATTAATGTTGGTTAATACTTATAATTCGATATAAACGAGGAGACAATGTCATAAAATAATTCAGATTAATTCGATTGACCAAATGAGTGCGTTACCTTGTCAAACCCCTTGGTGCCACCGTGTACAAAGTTATGTGCTTCGTTGATGTCATTGACGTTTAGGTTGTACGTGATCCCGTCCAGCTCAAACTTGGCACCTTCTATTCTGTCTGCCACGCGGCCAATCAGCGCTCCCATGTAGATTGGATTTGCCTGGTAACCTGTCAATCAAATTGACTATGTGACAAACTTAATTTATATGTATCTAGTGCCGAAAAGTATTATTAAGCATATACAAACTAGTAGTATGTCTTTTATATATTCCATTTTATTATGTAATTATACTTACCATAATAAAGGATGGCCTACTAACTCTTGTTTGCTTTTTTGGAATATACAAGAATACTATATAGAATATAATGACGGTTAATTTGTAGGTTCAAATTATGGTCTGGATTATCAGTATATGCCACTACATATAAGATATAGAGTTAGATGCATTAACATTGTTTGGCCTTGAACATCGTTTTTAAAAATTACCCAATACCATGTCCACTGGATACTAAAATAGTTTTATATTACCCTCAATGTGATCGAATCCGGGGCAAATGTCACTAAAATGTCCATGCTTGTCAGGAAGGTTGATTTCAGTGATAGTACCGCCATAATCTATCACTCGTATTGCCACGCTGTTTTTGTTGGTTAAAGTAAATCTGAAAAGAAAAATTTATCTTCCGTGCATTGTAAAGTAGGCCTATGCAGCGTTTCAAATTAGTATTTTACTACTACTACTACTACTACTACTACTACTACTACTACTACTACTACTACTACTACTACTGCTGCTGCTGCTGCTG
>JAUTBT010065160.1:0-14305 GCA_032361225.1 Lepetodrilus schrolli
TGAAACAAACAAATTCATAACAAGGAACTAACATAACTATAGTTGCGTGGATTGCATTCAGTATATTTCAATTCAAATGATATTGGCTTCACGAAGGAATTTTCAAGTAGGTAAGGCGATGGCCATTTTCGATATTATTGAAAACCATTCCGCAATCGACTTGGTGGTGATTGGGGCACGATTTTACCAAAAACATGCCATGCCAGATGGGGAAATATGATCCAGCGATAACACAATAGCCTATGATTATGTAGTAAGAATTCCAGCCCTATATGTTAACTACTTAATTAGAAAGGTGATAGGAATCATTAGTTCAGTAAATCAAAGAATTCAAAAAGTGTCTTTGTTTCAACATTAATTTATTATCACATTGGTGACTTGATAGCCCCTAATATTTATCTTATATATTATTGATTTACATCAATTGTAATCAAGAATAAGACAAATCCTTTTAGGGTAATATGGTATAGATGTGGGTCCTTCAAATTCACTATTTGAAAGGTGTCTGTGACAACCTCCTTCTAGTGGAACACAAATGTACACCTGATTGTGCTGGAGCCATTGGCCAGGACATGCTAATCACAGCAAATAAAGTCATGCTTCACGTTGTTTCCAGTGTCTCAATAGCATTTGGACATTTTGACAACATTATTTAAATGTTCACCCCAATTGCCGAAATTGTCTACATGTCTAAACCATAACAAAAAAAAAGCTTGATCAGCCATGTACTCTGAAAATTAATATGCAGTATATTTGCGCAGAAGTACGTTCAGTTCTAAAATCTGGACAATTTATTGCTTTTGATGCTTTTGTCACTGATATGAACATAGCATCTATTGACGGTTGAGAGGTCACACACTCCGGCACTCACCTAGCACTACTAGACTAGCAAGCTGCCCAGAAAATGAGCTCGAAATGAACTATGTGGTGTAGCATCCATCAGTTCTTTAGGTTAATACTGTAAATCAGGAAATTAATGCGAGCAGGATATTAATGCGAAAAATGCGATTGGCGTATGGCCGCATTTCATTCCTACGCATTATGTAAAATAATGAAAGGTAGGTCCGGGGGAAAACATGGTCTGTCGCATTTAATTGTTGTCGCATTTATGTCTAAAAGCTTGAGATCGCATTAAATTAGTGACGCATTAATTTCCTGATTTACAGTATATTAAACTTGTTCAAATATACAAGCGTCCGCCGATTGCGAAACTATTAATATAATATATAACATATTGATATAGCGCAATTTTCATGCCTATAGCCTGTTCAAAAACGCTTTAGGACATTAGATAAATATACATTAAGACATGGAAATAGTGATCTACATGGCTACAGATTAATATATGAGATATTCTTTAATCATGTAAGTTTTAAGAATGCTTTTGAAATAGTTTAGTTCAGTGGAATTCTGAGTTTTGATAGTAATGAATTCCCGAGTGTTGCATACATGTAAGATAATGGTCGTTCGTCGAACTATTGACGTTGACGTCTCGAAACCGGATGAATTACTTGGTCACATGTTAGAACGTAGTAGCAGACTTGCCATCTCGAACATAGAAATGTACTCCACAAGTATAATATTTCCTTTCATTTTTTTTATAAAAGTAATATCAAGCGATGGATTATTTCCTATGACGTCTTCTTACACATTGTTCGCGAATGCTTTTAATAGAGTAGGCCACACTATTCAAAGATACACTGGAACTATGTAAACGAAGTAATCTCTGTTAAGCACATTATTTCATAGTCAATATGACGCATACATGTACTATTCTGGTAGTATGTACATTGACATGTACACACATTTAAGCGATATGCTAATTGGGAGTGATGGTGCAGTTTTTGTGTAATTGTATAAATCTGTCTGCATGAATTCAGATGGACCGTACAGGCACAGCAATTTACAAAGCAAGTCATCATGATCACTCTTCAAGTTTGATGTATGAGATATTTTTTTCTTACAAGTTGTATACATTTACTAACATAGCTAACATCACCATGCTGCAATTCATTTGAATATTTCTTAGCTTTCTCAAGTTGAATGTTTATGTCATCGTGTGACACGGATTAGCTGTGCTATCACCAGTGGTAAAAACATGAATGCAAATATAGCAACAGAGGTGGACAGAACCACGGCACTATAAGAATCCAGCAACTATCATATTTATTATATTTATACATCACTGTTTGTCAAGAAGGCTTTAACACGTAAAGCTGACAGCATAACAACAAGGAAAGCTCTCAAATGTTCACATATATAGTTTGTAATTCATACAACAAGATCTTTCCTTATTTTAGCCGAAAGTATCTGTGGTTGAGTGCACTATTTAGAACATTTGCATATTGTCAGTGACAAAACTAAAGCTTAGAATAGCTATATTTTTATGCATGGACACTATTGTACCTGGATTATAGGCTATATAGTTAAGTTTCATATCCTCATCGGATACAGAACTGTTTTTGTTATTGTAATGTCACTATGTTCCAATCAGGCTTATGATCGCGGTCATTGCCTTTTCAACTCCGGCGAATACTACTACATGTTCTGTCCTATACTACAGCGACCGCAGACAGCCGTCATTCGCTGCAAGTTATTTTTTCTCACTAAATATTCTCGTATTAAAAGGACATATTTATTCCAAATTTGATTAACATAGTATTTGATGGGCTATTGCGATCATCGTTGTTAGTAATGGGCGTGTAGGTAGAAAATAATTATCGTATACTGCACATTTCCATTCGATTTGTTTTTCCAATCTACGATCGATCAATAAAACAAGAGGTCATTGACATTGTATTTTATAATTTAATGGTAATTTGCTTAGATTATAGTAGTATCAAAGCCACCTGGCGTCTAAATTTAATTAACAAAAACCCTGATGTAAGTGAATCTGGAACACAATATGCACAGGCATGTGTGGTGTGACATTCCATACCACTGAAGGAGATAGATAAACTATATATATACCCATCGAATATCAACACACATGATATATTGAGATTTATTAATTTTTAGATTATGCCATGTGTGACTAGACATGATTTTTCGACAATATCCCGAAAACATTTATACAAAATTGGTGATACAGGAAACAATAAATGAAGGTAAAACCCATCCCCTATTGCAATTTCCACACCGTATCACGTGTGCAGATTCAGGACGTGTGTGGTATGACGCTGAACGAAGTGTGCCACTGTATTAGATGACTTGCAACGTATCATACCTGAGGCCCGTTGTACAGAACAGTTGTAGCTACAATTGATTGTGTCAATGTTTCGGAACCCGCTACACATGTATGTCTGGTTGCATGAACCACTGTTATCGCTACACTAGTTTTAGCTAACCATATTCTCAAGTATTGTAGCGATAAAAGTGACACAGATTTAGTATATGTTTTCTAATGTACGTCTCATGTTAAAGTACATGTTCATTGCCTGTCAGGAGAAAGTCCATCACAGGTATAATCTAGACGGTCTATACTATGCGTAACCAAAACAACATATACCTAAATAAATAGAAACTAATTTGATATTGCATTTATATATAAACTGAAAACATGTTCTGACAGAGTATGTTGTCTTTCTCAGTGTAAAATGGCTGACTACAATTGCTATTACTTTCGCTTTAAAGTTTTAGCCTGGCATAATTATACCAATATATTTCAAGCTTCTCACTTATAACTTTAGGAGTTTCAAAAGCAATCTTTATCAATCAATACATGTAAACGAACTTATTGTCCTTCTTAGAAAGCAGTAATACAAGGGCAGGAAAAATGTCTTGACGTGGTAGAGACGTTAACGCTGATCACGTGATGCGATATGAGGTCACGTGATGAGGTCACGTGATGTGATCTGAAGCAGTCCACCGAATGATGAACGTTTCCATTAAGTCCACCATCGAGGCATGACGTGCATACTTAGTCAATGAAACTTGTGACAGTCCCGTATAGTGGCCACGAGTGAATAAACCGGAGAAAGCCAAACCACTGACCTCTGTAATGGCCAGGCCGTACCGAATGCCCGTACCTTCGTGGAAATGTTTGCGGTCGTATGACGACGCCATTGTGTTAATGTCCTCATATTAATCATATCTACTCTGTACAGAGGAAAACGTATGCAAAGTTGTACATATCTGGATAGACATTATATGAAATCGTTATCAAATATCATCGGAAATATGTGTGCACTGTTGTGTGAAGTATATATGAACAGACGACATCATCGTATAAACAATTACGCACATGCACACGTCCAGAGGTACGGTATACCTGCCGTAATATTAATATTATATAGTGATCAGATCAGAGGTGACCCTCAGAAACACATACAAACTGTAGCTAGCGCTCTATGGAAGAATAACGTACAGGCAACAATGATGACCACAAGATGGGATGCTATTATAATAGGTCCATATTAACCTTTACCAAGGACGGTCTATTCTAGATAAAAACCGTGCAGTTATGGGTCTACGAATATGTTGTGTTATTAATTAAAGGCCTACCGTATGTTAATAAGTTATATTTATCAATATAATTGTATAATTGTCCGTAATACTATTTCTAGTATAGTATAGAAAATAATTTGTTGGGGAATGATAGTTGGATCGTAATACGTAATAATCCTTTATGTGACCTTTGACCTTCGTATCCTTTGTGAAAGTCAGAATTCTAAACTCGACCGTGTATTTAATTAAGTATTTTTGTTATTTCAAAAGCATTAATTAGGAGACTATTATTATTATTATTATTCCTTGTATTATACGAAATGCTAAATTGACGCACCCGAGTCTGCCTTGATCCCCTTCACGGGTCTTAACGTGAGCTATAATTTAATCGAGTACTTATTCTACAAATCGGCGTTTTGTCCTCGGAGCACGATCATTCAGATCACACAACATGAACGATGCCTCTGAGACATGCACACGCGTTGAAGTTCTTCCTCGCTTGACCCCCGGATTTAGCATGCGTTGGATCCTCTAAGAACTGTAATTAATCTAATATGGTTAATACTGAAACTGTATACACAGATCTGGAGGAGATATATAGTTTAGAATATTGTAAAATATTTAAGTACGAATCCAGAAAGATAATGACAATTGAGAATTAAATTATCAGTATCTAATATTTCGACGTTGCCCTACACTGAGACGTAGGCTAAAACATTTGTTATTTTACTTTAGGAAAGTGTCTTAATTCGAAATTGCCTCTGTTCAACCAATGGAGTTGTGAATACTAATGTTCTAGCTCATGAAACGGCAGTTTGGGTTGTATACTCTCCACGGTGTTGAGAAGGAAAATGAAGCCATACACATTTTAGTCACATTTCCAGGCACATTTCATCCATTGATCCTATGCAGCGCTATGAGAATGGTATCGAGTGTGGCTTTGGAGCAGCATACGTGTGCACATTACTTCTATTGTTATTATTACTATTATTATTATTACACATAGATCTGGGATAATTTAATAGGTGGAGAAATGTTTCAAGTACGTATCTTGAGGCGAATTATTTAGAAATGAATTATCAGCATCTTTACTATATACATTGATTGTGTTCAGTTCCGTACTGATGCATTATGAATGCACAAGCTAAGGTCAGTTTCTTAATACATTGCGCATGTATTAACATGCATGTACGTGTACAGTACAGAGTGACGTGACAAATAATCAATAGAGTAGTATAACCCCACACATCATGCAGTAACTCAACATAAATGTCATCCTCTGACCCACAGGGTGATCCACTAAAACCTTCCCCGTTCGACGTGATGCTGCTGGCACGTGCTGTCGGCATAGCAGAGGGTGCATTGATATTGGAATAATTCTATCAATAATATTACTAGTATTTGTTTTATAGGAAATGGGTATGTGGATACAGTTTGTATAGCATTATACTATTTGAATTGTCCGATCATTGTTTGTTTTATTTGAAATTTTCTTTTTTAAAACAAAATTAAATAATTCATAACATAAAAACTGATGACATTTACAATTCATGTCATATGATCCTCAGTTTGTATTTTTATTCTATGTATTTACTCCTGACATTGCATATTATTTTAGTCAATGGCGTCATTGTCCGACCGTATTACTCAATGTCACGGTGGTGTTCCGTGATACATAAATTATCCTTATTTAGAAAACTACCAAACCAAACATAATCCTATCTTACAAAACACTGACAACATCCGATATCATTTGCACACAGCTTTTGGGGACAACGTTACAAATATGAGATGAAAATCAATAGAAATGAAATTCATACCCATAGCATATTATATCCGTATCATGGCATTATATATCTTTTGGTGGATACGTTAGTAGTTTTTAAACTATATTGGTAAACTTGAGCTAAATCTGAGATTATTATTTGTATTTTTGTCCGATATTAATTTGAGTATCTGAGATCGTAGTCGACGACCGTGGGGATTAAAACATGGTATGAACCATTTTGAAGTGTCTGTGTTTGAACACATGAATTTAGAATCAGTTGCATGCTTCACTGGGGTACACGCCTGATGACCTTCATGGGGTGGGTGACGAATTGTTGTATACTTCCCATGGCGATGAGACATATACATGAGTGCACTCTGATAAATAGTCATGGTTTAATGCAAGCGCTTTGAGCATGCTCTCCAGCGTGGATTTAGTAGATACAAGTTTTGTTATTATTATTAATGTATCATTATTATTATTATTACATCATTACATGGAATCTTATGGAAGATACATGGCCTTATGAATGACAACAGTGGATGTAGCACTATGAAAAATACATAGGTTATGGTGTTGATCTGGTACCATGAAAAGTTAAATATGTAATAGGTTTAGTGGCTTTAATGGCTTCTTCTTCTTCTTCTTCTTCTCCTCCTCCTTCTTCTTCTTCTTCTTCTTCTTCTTCTAAAAATACCCAGCGTTAGCCTATATCTACCATGATGACACTTTACATCACATATCGGCTGTTAATGCATTCTTAACGGAATTAGTCGCTACAATGATACATGTAGACACCATAATGAACATTGTACTTTATCTCAATTTCTAAACACTTCCTAGATGTCGTTGTCGTATAGTACAGGCCACCATTCTGAATCATGTATGCTTTTATTCTTATATTATGTTATGTAAATATTGTATCTGGAGTGTCTTGAAAGCCAATGCATGGCTGTGTGGTAGTACATTTTATAATGTTTTATGAAGCCGTTTAATTTTATGTATTCATACAGTGTGACACTTTTAGTAGAATAGTTCTGTGCCTGTCTGTCCTGCAGACCTAGTTGGTTCATTGCATTGGGTCTGGACATAATCCTTTGAATAAATTCAGCGTATAGTAGCATTAGGTTTATACTATTTTTTTTTACCAGGTGGCAGGTACATATAGACTGAAGTCTCCGTAAAGTTTGACTATGTAAACTATATTGACTGTCCTTTCTGAAATGGAGCCAGGCTTGTTGTTTAATAGTATCAATAATCATCCTCCCCGACGAAGATCAAATGTTTGCCAAGGCATCGGGATAATGCAAATTCGTGTTGTTAGTATATATAACACCAAAGGACAAATCTTGGATTACGCCTAACACTTGCTATGGAATATTGAGATCAAGAGATTGGGCACACTAGCCCATCAGATACTCCCCATGGAGTTAAAAAGGATCATTGAGTGCACGCCTGGAATTCTACCATTAAAGGAAAACTCGGATTACACCTAGCACTAACATCTAGACTGGAATAGATACTCTATTTAAATGCAGAGGGGTGGGGGTGGGGGGGGATACAAAAAGAAAAGATGAAGCATAAATGTGAATAATAATTTTCATCGTCATGGCAAACTACTTCACAAGGGCAGAAGACATAAGAAACCATACCCGCTTGGTAAGATTGCCAGTTCTGTGATCTTGCATTGAGCGTGTTAAATAGATGAGACAATTAGCATCACAGTGGAAATTGACATCAGATTCTGTTGATAACTACATCGCTTTTGATAACTACTCATGTCAATGTGCTGCCATCCCTCACTGCAACTGAACACAGATACAACATGTTACAAGCATTAGAGAAACAGTACACTGGCTGTATTTACTGTCAATACATTGACGTCACACAAGTTTAAGGGAGAACTCGACACCTTGATGTATATATTTTTTGTATGATATCAATTCAGATACAATATTCAGTCAGACCTATATAACTCCACACATATATATTCTCATATTATTTAAATACCATTTTTGAAAACGAAAGAAAAAGAATAATAACCCAGTTATTCGATATAATGATCGTTTTTATGAACAAATAAATCTGTAATGCACAAAAGTAGTAAAGACATGGCGATGTATTTATTACTTTTGTGCATTACATATTTAATTGTTCATAAAAACGATCATTGTATCAATTTTCGAATAAATGTCAAAAAGGAATTCCCATAAATACTGACGAGCACGTTCGATTGAATTTTACTTTAAAATCTATGCTCTTGTTCCGTTTTCGTTAAGAAAGTTTTACATTGGTTGTGTCGTATAGAAATGTTAATATGAACAAAATAGCATTCTTCTAACTTTGACTAAGTAAAGTATTCAATAGTTATTAAAGAGTATCTATACCCTAGTCACCCACGCTATATGCCGAACGCATTAACAGTGTGCAAGGTGCTTGTGATACCAAGTGTTTCCATAGTCAGCCTTTTGGTTTGTCACCGACTTAAGCACCAGGGATGCGTTCAGGCTGAAATACATTTCTCTACACTACACTGCGCTACTTTTCTACAAAGTAGTTGCTGGCTGAACGATTTCGTAGGAAAATAGAAGGAACACGGTTTGCACACACGTGCAATCCATTCCCTTCAAGCTTTAGGTTTCCTACTATTTCCTACAAAACACTACTACGAGCTCAAAAGCGGAAGTAAAAAGTAGTGCTGCGTAGTACTACGATGTGTTGGCTGAACGGCTACTGTAGCGTTATACACTTTAGCAATTCGTAGATATATGTATTGCAGGCTGAACGCAGCTCTGTACTATGAATATACAAACAGGCCGGTGTCGCTACTTTCCTATCCGTACACTATTAAACATGTGCTTAACTACAAACCTCTCTGGTAATATACCACACGATATATCTGTTACTCAGTGAAGAAATGTATCATCTATAGTGTAGACCGGTATTTTAAATGGTTTTAGTTTAAACATATTTTATTTTAATTGGTTTTAAAAGGCTACTAGTTTTTACAACTTAAATTAAAACCGCTCCAAGAGAAGGGAAAGAAATGATGGGGAGAGATTAAGAATGGTTACGTACCAATGTGTTATATACTGTAAATCAAGAAATTAATGCGAGAAGAATATTAATGCGAACAAATGCGATTGGCTTATGGCCGCATTTAATTCCTACGCATTATGGAAAATAATGAAAGGTACGTCCGGGGAAAAAAACATGAATAGAGGCCTAATCGATCGCATTTAATTGTTGTCGCATTTATGTCCAAAAGGTTGCGGTCGCATTAAATTAGTGACACATTAATTTCCATATGTACAGTATTGTTGTACACAGGAGAGGCTTAAATAAAATTAAATGTCTGTCTGTCTTTATCTACCGGGTACCCACGACTCTGCCTGTAAACGTTTGATACTTACCGCTTGGCCACCATACAGTTATTAGGGATGGTGACCCTGCGGTCCTTAATACCAGTGCTAAAGTTAGTGATGAAGTATACGATGTTGGTCATAACTGCAATGAATATTAACACATGCAATTAAACATGATTAGACAACGTGAACACTTATCGTAGTCCTCTCAATCTATAATAATAGCTGCGTTACATAAAACACTTGTATCGCTGAAATACTTGAAAATATGGTTAGATAAAACTATTAAGATAAAAGTGGTTCATGCAACCAGAATTACATTTGTAGAGGGTTCTGAAAATTTGACTTACAATCAATTATAGCTACAACTGTTCTGTGCAACGGGCCTATGTAGGCAGACGGATATACGTAGGTAGGCATTGTTGTGTTATACAGAATACATATATATTGACCACTCTTCTTGGTGCCAAACGAGCCCTCTGCCACACAGCCGTCAGCAGTGGCGACAAGGTTGACGACGTTGGCCGTGTGTGGCTTCTTGTACTGCCAAGTGTTCACCTCCAGAGACTTGGAGGCGTAGCCGAATGTGATAATAAGCCGTGATTATATGTGACAGAATCTGGAAAGCGGGTCTCGTTGTGGTCAAGAACAATACAACCAATAGATGTTGTAACGTACTCCTTGCCATGGAATCATAATTATTGTCAAATAATCTAATATTGAGAAACATTGTCACTGAACAAGACCAGAGTTCGCATTCCTTAGACCAATAGTGGCAATACGCCGCCTTCCTTAGACCAATCGTAGTAGTACACCGCATTCCGTAGACCAATCATAGCAGTACACAGACTACGAAAGTCGTAACTACGGAATGGAGGTGAGGACATACAATAGTATAAGGATGTGGCAAGGAGCTGTGCTGAGGTTTAATTAATTTAATACAAACCTTTAATATTGCAATTTGCACTCCTGTAAATATCTGTGTTGAAATATTTGCAATGTAATCCACAATAGTAGCACTACCAGAGTCGTAGCTTCGTGTTAACGTAATGTTCTAAGTGCGACAAACTATTCTGGTGAGCTAGCACCATCAGTAAGTGGAATTCTGGTCAGGCATGTTATGCCCCAATAATACATGCAAGCCGTTATATAAGTGAAATAATTTTGAAATGGGTCTAAACCCAAATTCAACCCACAACCATACGTCAATTGTGTCCTGACGAAATATCATCAAGGTAAGACATATGATCTGGAATAATTCTCGCGCACATATGACGCTTGATAATATTGAATACCGATCGCAACTCGGGTTCTAATGTTTACTAGCAAGTGCATGTAAAGTTTTGTCCTCAGTTGGCTAACCGTTGACACTACACGTGAGACTGGATTGGTTGAACATTACCGTACACACCTTTGTATAGGCATTATACAGTAAATACAATAATCTGCACACGTTCGTGATGTCATAACGGCGCGGGGACAAATAAACATTGTCTGAATTTGGGAAATATTTTATTAAAAATGCCTTTTGCAAACTAAATGCAGGTAAATACTCGATAGTGTACGATTAAACCGCCAACGTGGTATAATCGTATAACAAAATCATTCTGAACTTACAGTAAATAATACATTTATTCCGTTTCCGGTAAGATACATTGTGTGGTCAAACTAAACTGTATAACAAAATCTGAACTTATAGTAAAAGATAAATTTATTTCGTTTCAGACATGCTATGTTGGTGAAAGCAACACTACTAGAATATCAGAAGCGGGTTGCTACGTATCAGCTGATACAGAAAAAAAATATTTGTTTTATGCCTAAATAATATACTTTTTAAATACGAATGGTATTTTAATGTTTAAATGTACCTTTTTTTTAATTCAGTTGTATTATACAAATTGTTCACTATTTAGTATCAGGGCAAAATTAATTTGATTACAATTCAGGTCAGGAATTAAAATTGGGTCGATTATTACAAATCAGGGGCCTATTCTATAAACGTTTTTACGATCTTCTTAGCCTAAGAACGTGCGTAACATTTTCATAGCCATACTATACGAACCTAAGATTACGTACGATTGTAAGATCGTTTCGAGAATATGCCGCCAGAGCTCTACAGACCTCGACGTAACAAGATTGTACTAATGTTGTTCAACTTTTTGGCACTGAACATTAAAATGGGTAAATCAATGTTCTAAGTCCGGTAGGATATTCTGGTAGCACCACCTTGATAAAAATATGTTCAAACAAGATTACCACAACTCCGTTTGTATGTTAGTTTATGTGTTACATTTCTGTTATCTTTTGGACTGAACATATACTTCACATAATATTTTCCAATATGTATATATATGTATGTTTGTAAATATGCTATTTGATGATACACTTTGTATTTTATAGGGAGTGGGCCTCGTAAGCTGCATTGGTTTTTCCCAATCGATTGACATTATTGGTCAATAAATATGTTTAAACTAAAAATCAACTTACAGCCATGTAGTCGATAATGATATTGGTGACGTCCATTGTGCCGTCGGGTTGGAGCAGACAAGACTCCAGTCTCATGATCTTGTCGTTGAAGGCCTGGATTGGCACCAGAGTGCATATTCAATAGTCATGGACTCGCCCTGTTCCACGGAACGATCACGGCGCTACGAGAGTCGTAATTCCTATGCTTTTGTATGGTTACGACTTTCGCAGCGCTACGATCGTTCTGTGGAACAGGGGCTCAGCAGTGTATCTGAAAAGTGCCAGCTTCTAATACAGTATACAATAGCAAAGATTCATGTATCACCAGATCCCTAGGTCTTAGTTTGGGAATGGTTCTCCTGGACTCGCCCTGTTCCACAGAACGATCGCAGCACTACGATAGTCGTAATTTCCTATGCATTTGTATAGTTACGACTTTCGGAACGCTACGATCGTTCTGTAGAACAGGGACTTCTGTAGTGTATTAAAAAGTGTCAATAACAGTAATTGTTATGAATTAGTTTTTATTTTAAATAGTTACCAGTAAGTTAAAGTCCACCGCACATGGAGGGAATTGTCCTGAGCGCGGGGCCGAGTGCGTAGCACAATACCCTCCGTTTGCGGACTACAATTTGCGAGAATTCCGCCACTCGTGGCCGCGTGGCAATTATCTAGTGCTGCGCACTCTGCCACGCGTGGCCGATTACAAAGCACAATTCCATCTGTGTGCACGGACAAAACGCGTGAGTGATTACGGAAAATATGTCCCTCGTGAAATTAATGTTCACAATTCCGAGCTTCATTGAACATTAATTTCACGAGGGATATATATTCCGTAATCACTCGTATCGAGTAGGTTATTCTCATTATTCAATATAATCATTTTAACGTAATAAACCATTGAAAACTGCCGACAAACAGGTTTATCGAGAGGGCGACGCTAATCAGCTGTTGTGTATTCATCCGCCTCTGACATAACGGTTGTTCACTTCCTGTTGTACGTATATTCCGACGGCAAAATATAGATCCTGTGAGTATGTCATTTAGAAGATAATATGTAATGGCACTTAATGTTTACAATGCAAATAATTTAACGGGTAACAAAAGCAAATAAATGTACATCATTACAAATCATTTCAAGTGAGTAAGAAATTTCAAAAGATTGGTGCATCCCTGACTGGGAAAAATAGCAGTCGAAAACGTGTACATTTCACCTGAGCACGAGAAACACAACAGACGTAATCAACACTGTTGATTATCTAATCGTTATTACACAGCAGATATCCACCACGTTATTACACAGTAGATATCCACCACGTTATTACACAGTAGATATCCACCATGAATATTGAATAACGTGTAAAGCTCGGAACTTTGAACATTAATTTCACGCGGGAAATATTTTCCGTAATTACTCGTATCTTATTTTCTAAGTCACTGATGATTTCTCAGTCTGTCCTAGTTGCTAATCCAATGAATTTAGTATAATTCGATCACTTGTCTTGATCCTTAGGTCTATAAGTTGTTCCTGTCGGCCTCACGTTCACGATCAGCTGATGATGTTTACTGACCGACACTTAGGGTGGTAGAACATTTGGATAAAAAAAAATACAAAATTATGAAAATATTGAAAACCAGTGGGACATGCGGAAAATGTAGCTTGTTGCCCAATATACTTGTGTAGACACAAAAAAATGTATATATTTTCAGGTACAAACCGTGATTGTATGACTTACCTCCTAAATAGTAGACAATTGCAAGAATGCAACTGTAGAAAAGCCTCACTTTCAAATAACATTATTGAGGTAAAGCGAGCTTTTCAAACCACAATATACTAATGTTAATACATATGCCGGTGCCACAGACACTAACAATTATAGATGGCAAAACTTTCACCAAGCAGTAATTAGCTGTTGAAACAGGAATTTAACAAGTATGTATTTTTGCCAGGCCAATCTAACATGCCTTGAAATCACCGCATCCCATTATAGTGGCATAGCTAGATATACTGGTACAGTGATGTTGTATAATGACTAGTGGAGTGGGGAAACAAGTGAAAGAAAAAACGCCATATTTTAAGAGCATACAATCACAGATTAAGGTCATTTTGGACCGATTTGGAATTCAAAGTACGTATTTCTTGTGGGAGTTCTGCAAAGGTCTTGTGAGAGTACTTTGTCTGCTTGTACATCTGAAAGACTGATACAACTGTAATTACTGTAAATGGTGATTCATAGTTGGTATAACAGGTACATGTATA
>JAUTBT010065171.1:0-14304 GCA_032361225.1 Lepetodrilus schrolli
CTAGCGGGTTAGGCAGAGTTACCCTTTAGAGTTACTTGCCCCTGCCCAGTAGGATAATCATTCCATCTGCTTGGCTCCCAGCGCACGCTGCTTCCACTTCGTTTTCGCTGGGAATTTCCACGGATACTCCGTACTACCTTGCCCACTAACACGTGGTCGGCAATTTATTGTTGCGGTGTCGCCATCTTGGATTTTTGATTCTGCCTTGATTCTGCCTTTCGATTTTGACTTTTGACTTGCCCTACGGCTTGTCCTGACGTAGACTGCAGCAATAAGATGCCTACGGGAGATTGCCTACACGCTCTGTGTGAATCCTGCCGCTTATATACAGAGGCCGACCCATGTTGTAATGGGTGGACTTCTGTACATTGGAAGAAATTCCGTCGCGGGGACGGAGTTTCTTCCAGGAAGGTGGCCTCTGCTTCGGGAGTTGGCACCCTTCCAGTCTTTCCATCTACCGACAGTACGTCTGCCAGGTCTGGGAAGATTATTTCTCGTCCACCCCAACAGTACTTTCGTTCAGTACGTCTGTACAGTTGGCTAATAAGGCTAATAAGGAATTGCCAAGGCGCTCTGCCTCGCCTTCGTGTGTTTCAGCGGCGCCAGGTCCCCCCCCCAGCTACCACTAGATAAGGGAGATAAAGTTGAGCATAGGACTAAAAAATCAGTCGAGCGAATTCGCCCCCATGGGAATTCGCAACCGGCTCAGGCATTCGTGCTAGAGCCGGTTACTGTCTCCGAGTCGGTACGAGACAGGATTCGGTATTTCAGCTTCTCAGGTCTCGGAGATCAGAATAGGATCTCTTATAATGAGTTTCCACGAGCATGCTGGTCTCGCGCAGGGACGCGGTCCTCCAAGGTATGGAGCTGACCCGCCCTAGGCAACAGACCCTGCGGTCAGCGGCCGTCGATTCTCGGGACCTATTTGGCCCGGATTTCGACATGCTGATGACGCAGTGGTCAGTCAGGGATCATGACCGTGTTGTGGCAGCTACACAACGGCCTCCTGCCGCTGTGCGCCCATGGGATGACCTGGCTAAACCTCAGGTTAGAGCCAATCCCCCTCAGACTTCCTCGCTGAGGAAGAGGAGAAGACGCCCCGCTAGGGGTTGATCTTCTTCCTCCTCGTCACCTCGCCCTCCCTCTTCTACCAGCCACAACCATGGGGCGTGGCAGGGGAAGGGGTAAATGAGATCACTCCCCGGGCCGGTCACGCTTGTACTTCTTCCGGAGACAGTTCAAGCGTCGCATCCCCGGGGTTAAAAACATACTCAGACCCGGTGTGTGTCAAGCTAATCCCACTAAGAGAGTCAGCTCCACAATCCCAACGGGTAGTGGGTCGACTTCGGGAGAATCTCCCTGCCTGGTTACACCTAAGCGACGATCCCTGGGTTCACTCCGTAGTTTCCCAGGGGTACCGAAAGGAGGGGGGGGGGTGTCTCTCACTATCACGACCTGTGCCGTCTATCGATCAAGATACTTCGGAAGGTGTGGGAACTGGGAGGTCATTTGATTGCTCTGTACATCAGAGGAGAATCAAATGTACTGGCGGATGTCCTGAGCAGAAAGGGCAAAATAGTCCAGACACATTCATCAGGGGACGCTGGACAGTGTCTTCAGCGGTTGGGGCAAACCTATGTTAGACCTGTTCGCGACTCTTCTGAATTTCAGACTACCCCTGTATGTATCCAACTATCCAACGTTCACTCCGAAATAGAGGGTTTTCAGAACGGGCTTCCTTCCAGATCGCTAAGTCCAAGCGATCCGCGACTGAAAAAAATATATCAGTCGCATTGGCTGAGCTGGGTGGATTGGGCAAACAGCAAACAGGTGGATCCCTGTCATCCACCTGTAGTGGATCCCTGTCATCCACCTGTAAATCAGTTGACAGAGTTTTTGCTGCATCTCTCCCCTAACTCTGCCTAACCCTCTAGGTATTTGCATTTGGTAAAGTTTTATCAAGATCGTAGTCACTCTCTGTGTTGAATATATTTGGCTATTTGGGGCAAAACGGTGTTCTACCAATGTTTATTGTCGTAAGTATCTCATAGAAATAGAAAATAAAGGGAGAAGAATGTTCTCCTTAATATACCCTTAATATACTAGTATATTAAATGTGAACATGGTACTGACAGACCAAGGATGATAACTGCATTACCACGGTAGATATTGCATCGTATTGCTTCTTGAGAAAATGTCACTGGACTACTTTTGTAAGTGCTTTTGAACTATTTACTATTTAGTGCACTACTCTAATATCCGATATACCAGATATCAGATATACATACATATGTAGATCAACTTTTATCCTTGCTCTTAAGTCTATATTATATTATATTTTTCCAAATCCTGCCAGGAAAGTTTACAACTACGTCGACAATTGATATACCAAAAGTAATAGCTTAAATGTTGTATCATGTTTATAACTAGATACCGATGCACTTGGTCTTTGTATTTAATGATTGTACAATGCAACCATACGTTATTGTATGTAAGAATCCGGAAAACGGTTTTAAATCGAAATTTAAAAACAAATCATATTAGTTTTTCAATGCTTGAACAGTAAAATAAAAACGGACACTTTATAAAGATAAAAAGGGAACTTTTAATTGGTCCTTCAAAAATGAGGGGACCAGGAG
Source organism: Lepetodrilus schrolli (assembly GCA_032361225.1). Taxonomy (NCBI): domain Eukaryota; kingdom Metazoa; phylum Mollusca; class Gastropoda; order Lepetellida; family Lepetodrilidae; genus Lepetodrilus; species Lepetodrilus schrolli. The sequence goes on from JAUTBT010065171.1 coordinate 2,640, forward strand.
AGGGCCTTCAAGGACCAGGTAGGCGTCTTGGAGTAAGTTAATACCGTCTCTGCTCTAACTGTGGAAGGATAGTATGTGAGTTAGCACCACCAACCTGTGGACATCCGGCCTAGATCAAGCGGGATATCGACACACAGACACACAACATGCTAGCCATGATAGTTGAGTGAACTAATCTTGAATACGACTCTATAAGCTCCAATTCAACCACCAAACCAATCCCCCTACTCTCCCGCCCAGGTAACTTCAATAAAACACCTGTACTATGATGCAGTTACCCGCATCCAAGCTGGTGGACGCAACAAATGACCGATGTGTATTCTCAGGTTTAATGGTTATTTGCATATATCTTTATATATTTTATTGTTTATTATATTAAAAATCGTACAGCTTTCTAAAAAGCATTTGGTAATTAGACATCCAGCATCCCCTACTCTTCCGCCCCGGTAACTTCAATACAAAGACTTGTACTATCATGCAGTTACCCGCATCGAAGGTGGTGGAAGCAACAAATGACCAATGTGAATTCTCAGGTTTAACGGTTATTTGTTTTATATATCTAACTACCGAGACTCCAAGATCTATATATATATATATATATATATATATATATATATATATATATTTAGTAATTTTATTGGAAACGTGATACTAGGATACTAAACTAGTGAGTATAGGTTATTGGTGATGCTGACAGCACAGGTATGGGTCGAATGGGAAGGTTATGACATCACGGACACGTGAGAGTAGGGGATATAAGGCAGAAAAAGGGGTGAGACAGCACCCTAGGAGGACGACTGAGAGGTACGACCCGTGCTCAATCTATACTATGCTTTCCAGAAGAAAAAACTATTCTCAACTTAGTCGTCTTCTTGACTGGTCTTCACGTCAACATAAGAAGTAGACCGGTGTCCGGACGGCCACAGAATCTAGGGAACCAGCTTCTAAAACGTGGTGGAGATGCAGGGTAGTGACTGTTTTCTGCAACAGTCGGGGTCCCAGTACGGATCACAGCCAGGCAGTCTACATCCATACCCCGAAATTCATCCCTCTCCTATCCTGACCTCTTCAAGCATGTTACCGTGATTGCACCAACAAAGCGTATAGGGGCACTCCGCGATGGATATCGAGCTCACTTCTTCCAGCAATGTTGTTGGAAGATTATCATGCCCGTAAAACATGGCTTAATAAATATAAATTAGCAGTTAAAAGGCTATGGATTTCTGCTAAGAATGCCACTACAAAGTTGAGGAAATTAACTAAAACATGAAATAGCAGTGGAAAGGTGACAAGCTAGAACATTATGCCAGGGATACTGAAATAGTTAAGACAGAAGCTATGGAAATTACATTTCCATGGAAATCAATCAAATAATTTATCAGTGGACAGGTTAGAATCAAATATATCAACACGAGTTGTGAACGTTATTAAATCCTCAGCAGATCCTCGGATTAACTTTCATCGACGAGTGTTCATATATTTGATATTCCAAGACACGAGTGTGAGATTCTATTTATCACCCAATAATGAATTTAAACTGAAACTGTGCTTTTATTGAGCTAGAATATACAACGGCAGTTCGCAAATACATATGTTTGCGTAGTAATACTAATAGGACAAGAAAGTTAAATTACGCCAATGTTTACGTATATGTTTTCACAGACAAAATATAGTTCCATAATTGTAGTCTTCAGACCAAAAGTAATTTTATTAACACAGATTTCACACATACTGTGCTTAAAAGTATTCAATGTTTTTAATACAACAAAAAAAACACTGAAATTAAAACTGCTGTTTTAAATGAGTTCGGAAGTATAAGCAGGTCAGTAGTCTAGACAAGGCCCCCGTTTCACAACGGTGTCATAACTAGTTGGGAGCTCCTAAACCACTCCAAAAAGTTATCATCTTTTAAATATCGTTTCACAACGGTGTCACAGGTCTCATCACCTCGTAAATCGGCACCTAAGTTTAGGACAGGGTAGAGGCAGGTATAAATATTTAGGAGCTCATAACTTGGGAAAGAAAATGGCTGCCTTGGCATACCTGTGCACGCCTCACGTATTCCAAGACAGAAACAGTCCGCTTAGCGTGCTCGAAGATGTCGATTTCATGTCACGGTCGGTTTCCTAGATTTGATTTTTCAAACTGGCTTAGCTCTGACCGTTTGATGTAGACCGCAGACGGATCGCGACACACTGCATTCCCGTCCGTTCCAGCATATTATAACAGTCTTAAAACTGTTGTACTTTATGTTATGATTCTCGCCGCCTGGAATCTGAGAACTAGAAGTCCGGTTTATACGACAAGTACACTTTATTATGAGACGGAATGTTTACATATAATACAACATAATGCTATAGCACATAAAACATATAAGATAATTGTAGATTAAACGAAACTTACCTGTAATGTGAAAGTTGATCTAGATTATATGAAAGAAATCACAAGTAGGAGGGATCACGTGAGATAGCGAAAGCGAGCGAAGAGTCAGACTTTTAAGTGTTTGGAACCCTGTAAAGAGGGCGGGAAACCTACAAGGTTTGAGTTAATGACAAACCCGAGGAATGTGAGCTCTTGAGAAGGTAATAGCACCGACTTCTCGGGGTGGAGAACAAAGCCTGGCTATGCTTTGTTCTCCACCCCAAAAGCGCCGTTTCCGAAACGAACTCAGAGCATTCGTCTTTGTCGTCACCGACCATAACAGATTTTTTATTTTATTTTATTTTTGTATTGGGGTTTTAAGTCGCTTTCAAGATTCTTACACTTATATCACGACATGTCAGTTTAGGGCAGGAGGAAACCAGCAACATACGTGCCGCTGAATTTTGCAGTAAACCTGCGAGCACCGGCTGGTTCTGACAAGACCAAGGATGATAACTGCATTGCCACTTTCGCTAGCATTGATGCCGGGCACCCGTGGCGGGATTTGAACCTGGAACCTTTGGCTCCGAAGTCCAACTGTTCTACCACTGCACTACCACCCGCCCCCGACGATAAAAGAGTCATCAATATATCCCACATTGGTATGACCACGTGATCTTAGATGGGAACAAGGCACACGAAGTAATATAGTGAAATATCGCGGAGCACAACTAAATCCGGTAGGTAGTACTGTGAAATGATAAAGTTGTCTTTGCCAGAAAAACTTAAGGTATTTTCGGTGGTCGGGATGAACAGGCACAGTGTAGTAAGCGTCCTTTAAATCTATGGAGGCCATGTAGCAATTCCTACGGACTAACGATAGAGCTGTTGAGAGGCTCTCTGTCTTGAAGTGTACACACTCCACACTTTCATTAAGACGTTTTAAATTGAGAATTAGGCGATATTTCCCATTTCTCTTATTTATAAGTCTAATGAAGATAGTAGAGATGTATTCTCCCGGTTCATGATGAGAAGGAACTATAACTACAAGGTTTTCAACTTCCTTAGTTATATGATCGAATGTTCTTGTAGAGAGAATTGAATTTCTTTAGGATTCTGAGATTGAACAGGTAGGGACGCACAGTCTATATAACACCCGGTTACAGTTCGCAAAACAAACGGGTCAGATGTCAATGTTTTCCATTCAGAAACATGACAATTCAGTCTCCCTGCAATGAAGGCAGTGTTGGTTACAGTACACGTGTCGCTCACCTTGAGTGGGGTACCTGTTAGTGCTTCCTCACCTCGAATTTCTTCTTGTAGTTGGGGTGGTTCCTGTCTAAAGAACCTCTGCCTCTCGTCGGGTTGCCATAGTTACGGCCGGGTATACGGGGTGGGCTTGTATGAGGTAGACGATGTCTCTGGTAGGGCTTATAGTTAACCCGGTTGTGACTATAGGTTCTGGTAACCTGTTTCCCCACTCTGTTCGTAATGCTCATGGACTTGATTGTCGCCGAACAATAGCGTGAACATTGGCGTCTGTGGTGAACACAGTTGTTGGAACTGTTTATTGAGATGTGGCCGGAGCATTTCCCTTCTGCGGAAATTCAGTTCCGTGTTCACATGAGCCAGGAGGCTGATCGCATCGATGGCCTGTTTCGCCAGTTGTTTTACGTCTAGTTGCTGCACTGACATTTCATCGTGTTTTACTTTTAGCAAGTCATTCGTGATTTGCAGCAACGGCAATGTGGCTTTCAAGATCGGGGCTTGAAGCTTCTGCATGCGAATGTCGTTTGATCGCTCTTGCGCGTTGAGTTTATTCCAGATTTCTGGATTGATTTTGCTGGCTTGCACTGAATCACAGTTCTTAGGACAGGGATAAGCCGATAGCCTCTCCCACAGTCCGAAAAGGTTCCGACCCAACTCTTACGGTAATTGTACACACTTTGAGCTTAGAGGGCATAGATTGAGGCAACGAATTGTCAGAGCTCAATTACCCATGTCCGTTTCCTGCAATGCTAATTAACGCACTCACTCCTCACTCGCTTTCGCTATCTCACGTGATCACGATCTACGTCGTGATTGGTTGAAATATAATTACAAGATCAGTATACGATACATAAATATGGGGAAGTATAATGAAATACTATTATGGGGAAATGTAGCTAATTATACAGATGGTGGAGCATTGCTTAAAGCGGATGTGAACATATGGATATAGATAATATTTTTAATGTATATGGATAACTTAGGTTACCGCATTGCAAATGTCACAATTATAACATCCTATTATTCAGAACATGTTCATTTAATGCATTCCATAATTAAAACGAATATATTGCTTACCTGAGAAAGAGAAGTCCAGTTTATACGACGAGTATACTTTATTATGAGACGGAATGTCTTCGTGATAAGTGTACCCGTTTATATAAGACCTGAATTTATAACGACTTCATATTTGTCCTCAGGGTAGCGTTATTTGCCTGACAAATAGTCCCGCATGACTACACTTCAATGTATAGCGCATTGTCTCTTACTTCTGTCTTAATTGAGGTTCTTACGTCGTGTCAAGCTGATTTGTCATTTACTGATTAATTACAGCTTGAACTCTGGATTAACAGTCTTTGTGTTTGAAGGGTGTTCTGGGTTGCTCTAAACGATATATTTACACTGTTACAATAGATAAACTGAATAACGTAATCAGCAGAGACGAAGTCGCTAGTGCTATAACCACGCTAAAACTGAAGAAATTAACGGGGGTAGATGATATTCAAGCAGAAGTGCTCAGAAACAACACATCCATAGATATCCTACACAAGATGTTCAACTTGATGTTCAAATCTGGTTTGGTACCAGCTATATGGCAGAAGGGGATAAATACCCCGACCCCAGAACCAGGACGAAGTGATCCACGAGTACCCATGAACTATAGAGGAATAACCCTTCTCCGAGTCCCATTCAATATCTATGCTAAAATTCTGAATAATAGTATGACAGACTGGTTAGAACTGAACAATATTTTATCTCCCATCTCAGAATGGGTTCAGGAAAGGTAAATCATGTCAAGAGCACATACAAACATTGACGAAGATGGCGAAACAATCAACATGTTCTTCCTTTGTGGATATGAAAAAAAGCTTTCGATTCTGTGGACCGTTTGTGTGTGTGTGGAGAGAGAGAGAGAGAGAGAGAGAGAGAGAGAGAGAGAGAGAGAGAAGGGGAGAGTATTGATTGGAAATAATAGCGGGATAAACAATACTGCCGTACACAGACTCTTCTGATTCATATTCGACAAAAATATAACTATATTTTGGCATGGAATACATTGCGAAGTATTTAGAAGGTCGCCATAGTCTTTTCACATGTGGTCACTTTATGAAAATTCACGTTTTATTTTACATATTCTACACATTTTATATATTTTTTCTTTTCCCAAATGTATCATGGATTTTAAACGGCCAGTATTTTATATGAAATATTTCCTTACTTATGCTCTTATAAATAGAATGACTTAGATATGGATACGGCATAGCCAATCAATATGTAACGGACAGATAACTACTGCAGAAAGCAAAACATCTACCCTGTGTCTTGTGTAAACATGTCAATCAGATGTTCTAACAGAATATGTTTTATAGTAATATCATTTGATCTTAGCCATATATATATATATATCCTTCCAAATGAATTCCTAATGGATTGTTTGACCAATAAAATGTGAGTCTAGGCATCATACTTAAGATTGTAGGAGACTTACAAGCTGATAAGGTGTGGGTGGATGTGGGAGAGAGGTATGTTGGTTTGACCTTTCGTGTTCAAACTATGAAGTTTATCACCCCGTCTAGTCAATGTACACAAGAGAGGTCATTTACAAGTTTTAGTATTAATTGGAAATAACACTCAAATAGTTCTATAGACAGGCGCACATATAGCCAAGACTTAACAAACAATACTGAGAGGATCTTACATGAGTGGTCATATATTATTGCATTTATTAAACGAGTTGGCAAAACTGATTTGTTGCGAGGGTCTGTCGAGCATAATATTATTTTACCAATGACTGTAATAAAATCAATAATATATGAACAAGGATGTGAGATTGTATTTATCACATAACTGTAGGAAATATTGTAATTTTGATTTTCATTCGTAAACAATATATAGGCAAATGTCATGGGAACTGGGTTAAAGCACACAGACAAAATATAACTCCAAGTAAATGTGTAAATATTCATGTGTTTGCATATTTAGTTGAAGAAATATTGAAACTGCATATTCGACAAATTCAATCCCAAGAAGAAGCTCTAAAATAGATTTTAAAAGACTTTGACATCACGTATGAATACAATTATAATAACCCATTGTATTATTGCGCTAGTGAAAATGTTTATATGTATAGCATGGATTTATTTCACACCGAAACTCTAATTATGTAATAAATAGTGAATCGTAACTTCACTGGATTCACGAACACAATCCAGTAATGTCAATTATAGCATTCTACAACCTACATATAGGAGCATTATGGCACTGATAGTTAGGCATATCACGTTCTTCCTACACCTGGCTAAATACAGTACATTCTCAATCTCAACAGTGGTGACTCTCCAACATTTGTCATTCGCACGTACTATGTAAATATTAGTATGTATGTTTGTTATATCGCAATCCAATACAAAATTACAAGTGTGTTAGATAATATATTGTATATGTGGGCCTTATTTTGATAACGCTGAGAATATTTATATGTATAAAGGTCACTTTAGCCTAGTTTTTCTTTTAATCCAATGAACTATTTTGTCAATGTAGGGCCTACTTTTTCAGAATAAATATTGTTCTGCAATTCGTTTCCGTGTATACACGCTGTACCAGATATAACAGGGAACATTTCCTGTATAGTGCTCGCGCCATCTGATGAGAAGAGTTTATATAATATTTCCATATAAGTTATTTTTTCCCTATATTTGTGACCTGATACTAACTTTTACCTACGTAATTTAACTTCCAGTTTTGAATATCAAAGTAGGTTGAGTCTGAAGTGTCAACATCTGCAATGTTAGTATTATTTGTTATTATAAGTCCATTTACAATTTAGGCTACTCTTTTGGGCACCTCTGGTTGCCTCCAGCATGGAGAGTTAAATATTTGTATGGAGCCAATCACATTGCTCAATTACGAGAACACAATATATTTGTCTAACTGTTCAACGGGGTCTGTGTAATAGGTATACTGAGTTATAAGGAGAGAATGTACTAGTAGGGAAGTCTATAGACTAAAATTCATGTTGTATTAATAACTTCAATACAATTAACATAAATTAATAAGAATGTTCACAGCTCCTAACTAGTTCTAATACTGTTACACGCTTATATTTCGCGCTTTCCGAGCAAAGACAATTTGCGCGAAATTATAGTCCGCGCGAAATCTGAAGCCATACGTTTACGATTGAAGCGGACGTTAAAATAATATTAAGCTATTAATGTGTCCAACAAGGCAAGTATATTGGCGCTTAATTAATTTTGTTGAATATATTCTGGTAATATACTAGCTGCTTTGTACGACGACGACGACAGCTGGTCACGTTCTGGACAGCCATGGTGTGGGCCTACCCAGATAGCGATGCAATGATGGCCCAACGATGGCCCAACAATCTATGATTCGTAGGATTTATACGGTGGCCCAGTGTCATTTTGCTAATTGGCTCAACGATGGCCCAACGTTTAATAATGTCATGCTGTTGGCCCAACGTCAAACCACCGATGTTGGCCCAACGTCAAACCACCGATGTTGGCCCAACGATATTTAATAATGTGCGACCATCGTTAGAATGTTACGTTGGTCCAATGTTATTTTGCTAATCGGCTCAACGTTGGGCCAACATGTTGGTTGAACGTTGGGCCAACAGCAGTTGCATTTTCCTATTGGTTGGTTCCACGATGGCCCAGAATGGTGGTTGAACATTGGACCAACTGCAAATGTGTCGTTCCCATAATACTGAGGGTCGTACTGTAGTCTGGTGGGTAAACCTTTTACTAACGCCCGGACTGGCGGTAGCCTACGTACGACCCGTTCGTGAAATGCAAGCCTGTTGACAAGCGGAGCTGTTCTAGGTGTGGAATTAATTCAAGCGATTGGATACTATACTCAACAAAATAAAATAAGGGTCAACTTTATTTTATGGGTAGGCTTTCTATCATATTTTGCAACTTGGCTTGAGGAATCAAAGTCTGTCTGTAAGTTCTCGAAGAGTACCTGGAGCTTATAGACATTTAAAGGATATTCGCTACAAAGCTACTGGCCCTTAATTAATTTTGTTGAGGATATATCAATACGTACCTCAGTTTCTCCGCCATTGTTTCGCAGTAAACGGATCCTTGTTGGAGTGTCTGTATTTATGTGTGTGTGTGTGTGTGTGTGTGTGTGTGTGTGTGTGTGTGTGTGTGTAGGCACAAGAATAGCAAATAACAAGACTGTGATATAATTGTGGGAGAAAATAAATTATAAGGGGGTTAGATGCGATTCATCTTTGCAATGAGACCCAGACTACATTACTGTTCTACACATACGCGGTTAGATACACAGAGCCAATGGTATTGTTTTTCAGGTGAGAGCTTTGGTTGTTTATCATCACGATGACTCAATATTTAAGAGTCGATTCTTTAATATATAAAAAATGAGAATAGATCGATATTATAGAAGAGATGACATGGGTGAGAACGTTTGCAGTTGGATATTATGTGAAGGAACTTATTCGATTAGTATTTATTAAATAGTTTTGTTTTGCTAACTGGCTAATGACAATAAATATATCACACTGTATGCAACGCAACCAGTGCAGTGTTCTTTATCTATTTAATTATAATAATTTAGGTGACTCTCGTAAACCGGAGATTCCCCTATAACAAACAATGCCTGTGTCTAATCCAGCAGGGAAATAAATGGTTAATGGTTTTATACAATAATCTATATAGACAAGATTGTTCGTCTTTCATTGTCAATAAAATATATAATATTCACTCGTGACTTCATACAGCATGCACCAAAAGCAATTGTGCAAAAATAAATAAACTAATCGTGATCAAAAGAAACAAAAATACTGTCGACGTAGACTGGATCTCCTTTCACAATGCCGTTTTGCTGTGTCGACGTTTTGACCTGTTCCTATAGAGGAGTTATCGTTCTTAAACAACTTCCTGTTTATATTTTGAGCTGATCAACACGTGTGATCTCTATTCAGCATGGGTTTATTCGCCGTCAAAAGTAGAAAGCAGTACAGTAAAAATGTTGTAAGTGTCATCATTGGTACGACATTTTGCTGTAATGTGCTGCAGTGTGCTCTGTTATTTAATCGTTATACACAACGTTATACACAAAACAACACAAGCTTCTGAGAACTGTTAAATACCCCCGGTTTTCGTGTAGACACAGTCGTCTTGGTTTTTCCGTGTTTATGGCATGGTAGTGATAATGATGCGCTATTACTCACTTCACCGACCATAATCCTACAGTGAAGTCTAGGAGCAAACTGTATGAGCAACTTTAAAGCGAGAGAATACTTGTGTACACAAAATCTCAAATTTATCCTCGCAAACTCGGAAAAGGACAGGCTTATCAAACAGTCAAATGGACCTTCGTCGTAGTCGTAGATAGACATCATTTAATTTGAATCCGCTGTCACTTTTTCACCTAAATTTAGAATAATTCACTAGCACTTTTCAAACTCACTCTATTACATGTTATTGTATCATATGCTGATGTTGGCGTATGTGTGAGTAATTGTGTATGGGTGAAATATTCTTGCTGTGACGTAAAGCACTAATTCATTCAAACTAAAAAATGTAGGTTGATGTTAAAAGTCAAAGTCTAAAACGAAATATGTTAAACATTGTCACTGTGAATATGGCTAACCGACAAAACAATAAAAAAAATTGTTTGTCTAGTAGTAATACTTTATTATAACAATTTAGTATAGATGTGCAAATTATTAAATGTATTATTTTGTCAGCTTTCTGCTAATTTATTCAAAGTTAACTCTATATAGTAATAGTAAACAGTAGTACTCCTGCACTGTTGACATAATAATATAGTCTTAATATGATTCTAAACATTGCAGGGGCATAGGAAGAAGGGCTATCATCCTAGACCCCGGACTGAGAAGAAAAAACAGAAGCGCAATGTAACAAAAGTGATCATGGTTGAGGATGAAGAACTTATGAGCAAGCAGCAGTTACAGAAGAAGTTGTAAGAATTAACACTCTCCATGCTGGAGGCAACCACACATGGTCCAATAAGGAGTGTCTGTGTCTAATCCAGCAGGAAGAGGGTTAACATGTTTAATGCCAAATATATGATGTTCCCATTTTCCCCTAATTTCTTTGGCAACATTAACAGCATTAAGCATGCATGTGTTAAGTAAAGCATTATTATTATTATTATTATTATTATTATTATTGTTATTATTATTATTATTATATATATTTTTTGATTGGGGTTTACAACCGCTTTCAAGATTCTTTCACTTATATCATGGCTTATCAGTTTAGGGCAGGAGGAAACCTGCAACATCCGTAGCGCAGAATGTTGCAGTAAACCTGCGAGCACCAAGAGTGATAACTGCATTGCCACTCTACTGTACAGACAGTATATCAATATCGCACCAGAAAGATAACTTCTGAGGACATTTATGCCAGGCTCCAGAGGGGGGGGATTTGAACCTGGAACCTTTGGCTCAGAAATCCAACGTTCTACCACTGCACTACCACCCGCCCAAGAGTAAAGCATTTAACACAAATATTGAAAGAAGTAACAGCAGGGTGATATATTCATAATATTTAATGGTCATTACATTATGTTTTACCTGAATATGCATGTGATTTGTCTGATTAGACGTATGCATACACCAGTACATGTTTTAATATGCTTCACCATTACATCATTATTATCACACTGCATTCAAACAATTTCTTCCATTTCAAGTGTTTCATCATTAGTTGTTTTATCATTCTCTGTATTCAAACATCTACTTCAGTTTTAATCAAACTTTTTTGGGCATGATTTTCATGCTGCATTTAATTTTAATCCATCTATGGTATAATCGGGGCGGGTGGTAGTGCAGTGATAGAACAGTTGGACTTCGGAGCCAAGGTTGCAGGTTCAAATCCCGCCCCGGGGGCCCGGCAACAATGTTCGCGAAAGTTACCTTTCTGACGTGATATTGATAGGATGCAATGTCTGTAGAATGGCAATGCAGTTATCATCCTTGGTCTTGTCAGTACCAGCCGATGCTCGCAGGTTTACTGCAACA
>JAUTBT010065182.1:0-14303 GCA_032361225.1 Lepetodrilus schrolli
GTGTGTGTGTGTGTGTGTGTGTGTGTGTGTGTGTGTGTGTGTGTGTGTGTGTGTGTGTGTGTGTGTTTGTGTGTGTACGCACATATCATATTCTGAAGATATTAACACTTTGTTAACGTCGATATTTATATATAGTTCATGACGATTGCTTTATTAAGTGTTTTGCTATATACAAGTCATATTATATGTTAACATATCCAAATAAGTTCAGATACACGCTTATATACGTCATTACATCTAGGATTTCCTCTTATTTTCAATTGCAATGACACTAATAATATACCTTCTTCACGCACTGTGCGCAAGTATTTCACTATTCGTGTGGCGAATAATACACGTGTTCTTATACTCACGATAATTGTATAGAATTATAGTACTAGTTTTACCAACCTATATTGTATACAATATATATTTTTTTATGTTCCATAGAAAGCTTTGACGACTACAATACGTGTACGTATGCACGATAAATATAGATAAGTGTAGATAAAAATAGTAGTTTGATATACATGTAATTAACCTATATACATGTTACTAAGCAATAAGCATGATCTATATAGTATATGTTTGAAAGCAGTGTCATTATTTGCCATAGTGTTATTCATTTAGAATACGATTACTAGTACTACTAGATTATGCAATAATATATAGGACTAATAGTATACAACCTTGACAACAACGTAATAAATATTATGGAAATGACAATAAATATCCATATTTTAAGAACGCTCTATGCCATGTTTTTCTTTTCTTAAATCACTAAATATTTACATAATCTGTGTGATTCCCTATGTATACTGACCTTGTGTAGACCATATTAATTCACAACCAAGTATAACATCCAAGACAAGTAAATATGTTCTGCAAACGAACCCGCCGAAATATATCCATTCGCTTTCGACAACACGCACATAATACTCCGGCTTAATTCCAAGTGTGGACTAAATCGCCTTAAGTTTAGTTCATTGGCTCGAAGCGAAAGGGGGGAAAACTGTTGGCTTTCTCCGAGCGACCGGTCGGGCCGGGCCGTGTAGCGTGACTCCCTTGCAGTGGTATATCTATCGCGCGGCCAAGTGGCAATCTTCTCTCAGTCCGTATCAATTTCACTGTCACTCACTCAAAGATACCGTGTCATATGGCATGATATCCTACCCGTGGGGCTCATGGTGCAAGAACAATACCCGTATGTATTGCTGATTTCACTCGATGAACACAAACCGGCGGGGCATGGTCGCGATATGACCGTTATCAAGGATGAAATCTTCTTGACGTTCAACCAAGTTTTTCTCAGGGGAAGATATACTGTTTCTTACTTTCATGGATTCACGTTTCACTTGCCGGAACAAGTGTCAACGGCTGAACTACGAACAGTGGACGATCTTCATATGCTGCAACCAATGGACTATCGGTATCCAGTCTATACATTATCCCACATAACGAAATGCAGATAAATGATTGACAGTTATCGATCACATTCTTTGAAAGACTAAATGACTTTGTCTCTCAAACCCTACTCGGGATACGCCCAATTTCCTCAAATCCAAAAATCTTCATTATGAAGTCAGCCATGTTGATTGAAACAGTTGATTTGTAATTAACACTTTCCCCGGCATTGTAACCATATAAATACATCAGCGCCTATGATCGAGATCGCGTCAGATCTCACTAGCTGTATAGAGCCAATGATTGAGGACTGTCAGATTTACTTCTTCAAAGACGCTCTCGGTTCGACCCCGTCGATTCAAAACTTCGATTTGTTAATCTACACAATTAATCACCCCCCACCAGCCACAGCTATATATCCGTGTCTTTACTGCGACCCCGGGTATTTAGCACGGGCCGTTGTTCTTGTTGTAACCGTCCATTGACTTCTACGAGACCTCCCTCAACCGTTATATACCCGTGTCTTGGCTTTTGAAACAGCGAGCATTATGAAGTCTACATCATGTGAATGGATCTAAACACTGTTCGTGCCTAAGACACCTGCAATACCACATCACGTACAATATAGCCGCTGTTTAATATCTCGCTCAAATATTGCGGCGCCCATTCACCGCTCCGCACCATTCCCCAAGCCGAGCGGTCGTCACTCGCTTAAACAAACGCTCCGACTTGGATGGCAAAAGCAATGCAAGAGGTTTGTTTGACGACTCCCAAACTTTCTTTCATTCGCGTGTTGGTCGACTTATTGTCAATTGGCGGAGAGAAAGAAAAAAAGGGGGGGGGGGGGATATTTAGCCGCTTGGCCCTCGCGTAATGGACTTGTCAATTACTGGAAAATCCTATAGTTTATTTAATCTTACAATAAAGGTGGAAAAACCTCGCCGGAGAACAGCTATCCTTTATTCCTTTTCATTGACATTGTCAGTCGCACTCGCATTCCGAACCCTAACATCAGCAGCTGATTGTGTATCAGGGCGGGGGTGGATATGCACCCGTATACATAGTATAGTATACGGACCCTTCTATAGAAGCCCCGAACTACCGTGTCCCTGTCCATACCCGAAGAGATTAGACCCGTTGTTAAATTTGCACTATACAGACACCAGCAACTAGGTTCAGTACTTGGCGCAACTTTGATGAGAAGTTTATTTAGTCGCAGGTGTGAGGAAGGGATATTTGTATCTATTCACGTAGAATTAATAATACCCCCATGGGCAAATAACATTGCGGAGCAATGTAACTAGCTGATTAATTAGGACGATAGTTAAAGGAAGATACGACAGGAAACTAGGTTAAGGGGGTCAACTTGATTGGCGATATTTAGAAAGACAAGTCAACGTATAAACTGTTACTATCAGACCATAGGACGTCCTGGATAGATAAATAGATTAATGCACATTCCGTAACATGAAAGTGATCATGAATTAATATATACAAGCCTCGGTACCGTTTCACGAAGATTTTTTTGTCTACTAGGAGACCGTAGCGCTCTGGTAGCCTCGTCGCAAATGGGTGAAAGATTCCCGCAGCGACGTTAAACTCCACAATCACTCACTCACTCTGGTAGCGATCTCTTAAGCACTTACGAGAAAGTTGTTATGGTCTCACAGTAGGTAAGAGAGCTTCGTGAAACGAAACCTTTTTGAGAATGATTGCATGCTCCAGTAAAATTTTGTATGGGGAAAATTGTGAGGAAAACTAAGTTTAGCACACAAAAAAAGCTTCGTAACCTGAGGGCAGCTTTTCAGGAAGCTCTAGTAACCACTACGAGACTATAACCCTATGGTAAGTGCTCTGTCGCCGTATTATAAGACATATAGATAAAAGATCAATATTTTATTACAGTCACCGCAACTATGGTCGCACAGTGGTTACAACTACTTCATAAAAGGGTTGTTTTTCTTCCTCATTTATATACGATTAATTTGTTAGGAAGTGTTTGTTCATAATATCTAGGAGTGCTTAACATGTCAGCAGAATTTCTGCAATGTCACGATTTTTTATTCAATGTAAACAATATTTTATTAATTTCGATACGCATTTACTGTTTGAAATCGTGTCCGCCTACAATAATTTTTAAAATATATATATTTCATACACACAAAAACAGAAAGAAAGATGAATGGTAACATCCATGATCACTCCATATTATGATGGATCAACTATGTGATGAATTATAGGCACACACGCTACAGCTGATCTTGGCTACAATAATTAATATACTAGTCGCACAATATGACTGTTGATGAAAGGCTTCAATGCAACGATCATGGTGTATAGAATTTAGGACAATGGTGTTGACCATATTACATGAAACTAATATATCGTACGAAAGCATTAGTTGGGTATTTTGATGTTATTATAAAGCATTGATACAAGCATTAATACCACGAAATAAGTGGACTATTATTATTAGTAGTACTAATAATAGTACTTTGATTGTTTGTATTAACTACTACTACTACTACTACTACTACTACTACTATTAATTTTGTTATGCATGTGCTCGTTCTAGTCCATAATTGAGAGTATAATATATACATATATAAGGGAGGGAGCGACAACGTAAATAGGTTTTCGAATGACGGAATGTCATCTACCGCCGCCTTCCACAAACCTATCCCACAAGAAGGGTGGTCGATTGATGGATACTAATAAGTATAGGTGTATGAACAGGTTCAGTAAATGCATTATGATTTCATATACCAGCAGTGCAATGGTACAAGAACACGGGGTGGAAGACATTCATGAGCGTCTTGGTGGAGGATCTACTCCCATTGTCCGGGACATTCTTAGTGTCATCTAGACACCCCGCCGTTCGTATCCACCCCCTGCAATTACTGGTGGTTTTTATTGACTGACCATTGTCCGACACATTAGTCCGAACAAGGGGAAGCAGTGGACAGTTGAACGCAGACCGACCCTCCATTTACGCCCACCAGCGTTGAAATAATCCGGCCAATTTTACGACTTCTTCGTACCTAGCTCCGGATTGTCTCGTTTCCGACATGTGTGGAGGGGAGGGTCAGCGTGGCGTGCTTGCCCATTGTCCGGTAAGGCGGGAAACGACGTGGGCGTGAGGCCGCGAGCAGCGTCGTAAAACGCTGCGGAATGCCATTACCGTACACACACGTGGAGAATATGACTTGTCCGTATAACGGCATTGTCCCGGGGCATTGGGACGTTACCATAGTTTGAAAACAGTATCCGCGTCTTCCATCTGGTTCCTTGCTGTTTTGTAGTAATAGTCCATGATAGTCCAGGAGTCTATACAATACATCTGGTGTGAAGAGCATTTCCGCGTACAATGGGTTTATTATATGCCTACCACTACAGTGAAACCGGAAAGGAACATAAATGAATGCAAGAAACAGCATAATTTTGTTAGTATGTAGTTTCAAGACTCGAGTAATCGGCATGACGACTACATTTCAAATCAGAATCAAATTATTTGATTATTTGTGGATCCACTTTTCTAACATTTAAAACATTATTATTTAACTATTAATACACGTATAAAATTTACTAGTATAATACTGTCGATCGTCAAGTTAATAATAGACTATACTTCTAGGTAAAACTAAACACCAAGACAAATATGAAGATTTGTACTAGATTAATAAACGTGTCAGATGTAAACTGTGTTGAGTTTGATAAAGCATGTTTCTAGGGTCAATTTCTTCTTGCGTCCATGTTGTATGTCTTTTGCCATTCATTATTGCCGTACATAATTAAAGTAATTGTCCCAATGACACATAGGTATGGGGTATGTCGGTCCAATTGGAGCAATAACATATAGAGACATTAAGGTCTTGTCGGATGTTGTCAGTTTTCTCTCCCTGCCGCTGGGAGTTGCAACCACCCTAAACACTTGTACACTGGTCGGCTATTACGAATCCTATTTAACAGTTGGTGCCACAGTCGTACCGAAAAGTGGGTGACACCATTCATCTCAGGCGACACCTTTACTAAAGATATCCCAATAACCCTCTTCCATTCATGGGCATTTCTCGGTTATTTCTATTTCTATTTCTTCTATTTCTATTTCTTCTATTTCTATTTCTTCTATTTCTTCTATTTCTCTCTCTATCTCTATCTCTATCTCTATCTCTATCTCTATCTCTATTATATTTATGATCGCCTGCCACAATTGCTATTATTATTACTAATGTGTTCTTGATGTTTGAACTACATCTTTCAAAACCTGTACATTGTATAGGGCTATTTAGTTATGACCATCAAATCGTTCCCCTTACGGATTAATATAGTTGTTGAACAGTTGAATAGTTGCCAAATTCCTGGAAAGGTACTAAAGCTTTATCTTATTTGGTCGACATACACAGAGGCCATCAGCTGGTCATTGGAACGTCCGATCGGCAGAACTTGCACATGATGCTGAGCAGAATTTTGGTTTGGTTTTACTTCATCATTCACTACATACTACGTCTGCTATAGTATATTGACAGTGATTTTTTTTATTGGGGTTTTTAAGTCGCTTTCAAGATTCTTTCACTTATATCACGACTTGTCAGTTTAGGGCAGGAGGAAACCCGCAACATCCGTAGCGCTGATTGTTGCAGTAAACCTGCGAGCATCGGCTGGTACTGACAAGACCAAGGCCACTCTACAGACATTGCACCCTATCAATATCGCGTCAGAAAGGTAACTGTCGCGAACATTGATGCCGGGGCGGGATTTGAACCTGGAACCTTTGGCTCCGAAGCCCAACTGTTCTACCACTGCGCTACCACCCGCCCCGGTTTAGTTTATATCTCCGAGGATATCTTGTGATACTTATAAATCAGCTGCTTCAACTTAATTTTTTTAAATATATATATATATATAATACTCCAAGGTCATATGAACGCCTTTGGTCGGTAGACATCCCCACCAAGTTGAATTCTAAAATGCCATTGCTGAATTGGAACGGTTCTAAATGAAGTTCTTCTATATCTCACCAGCTTACAATCATTATCAGCTGATTGTGTTCACTAGACTATCCACAAGAATCTACGATGGACATAAACAACTATTCACACACGTGTCCGTGATAGTAAACATGGGCTAAGGACGTGTCAATGCTATTGTTCTACAGGGTGTTAAATAGCTTATCACCTGTGCATGAATAGATCTACTTACCACCCTGCGGTCAACAAGGTGTGTCATAGCATTGTTGACACTCTCCCCGAATGCACATGCAACTCCTTTGCCTAAGCTGCAATAGAATTCGATCAGAAATGGAATAATTACGATTAGATAAGCCATTCATAAATACGTACAGTTAGTTTCTTTGTCATGATAGCTGATCTGAGTGGAAACCGTTTATACAATTGGCATCCTTTCAAGCCGCATAGCACGCGCATGACTTACACGTGTTGTGCAGTGTCACGTGTCGAGTTGACAGGTAGGAATGTCAACAATCTCGTGGTAAGTGTGCACTATTTGCATAACGGCGGCTTGCGCGCATCGAGTGGCAACCTGAGATCCTTCTGCAGTAGAGTTACAAATTCAGCTTGCGGCGTCGAGTCGTGTATGTACCGTCGGCATTCGACTTGCATCGTTCACTTAACTAAATGTTAAAACAACCACGATACTAAAATAGTATATGACTAGTATATAAAGTAGCATTATTTTTTCAAAACCTAAAACTAATATTATTACGGAGCTCAGAAACGTGCTACAACAATAACTGTTGGCGTCGGCCATTATACTCCCACGAATGCTATACGTCAATGTATGTACTAATTAATGTGGGTATTACTATCTTGAACATCGATGACACTTGAATTGACGTGGAATTGGTTTCAATATGTAGTCAATATAATATGAGATGTCATTGTCCACGACGAGATATTTCTGATAAACAGATTTGTTCGAGTGTACAGATACAACACTTACATCTTGACATTTACGGCGCTGCCGGATATTGATACCATCATTTTCTCGTCACAAGAAGACCATATAATATTACGACCGTTATTAACCCGGACTTTATAATCGTGGATGTCAGAATAACTATATACACCGCATGTGTATAACGATCCGTTATGCTACCGTATCAATAGCAATGCACGGTGTGCACGTAAGTTATCACCACGCGGGCAATTTGAGTAAGATAGGTAATTACACTATTCGTGAATTAATATGAAATAAAGAACGCAATAAACAAGACCGCAATTAAATAGAGTGGCATTTATGTTCGGTCCTCGAGTCGTCATTTGAAACAGTCGCGAGGGACGCTGACACGAACGTTTGAGTTGCTATTGTAACACTACCATTTCGACTTTCATGAGAACATTTGGTTGATTATTTGTTCCAAAATGCATATATAGAAAGAAGAAGCTAGACCAATATAGAATAAGCCTATACTTGAACACGCCTATAATAATGCACACTTGGGAAGCGCTGCACTGTATCTTGTTTCTTTTTAATGTATATTTAAACTGTACGAGTTTATAGTGTCTAATTGTCATTCAAAATAGATCAACTCCTACATAACCACTCTTTGCAGTCCGGGAGAGTCGTACGAGTAAGGAACACGAAATGTAAACTGCAGAAGACGTGTTGATATGGCCCCTGTGATGAAGGTGCAGCCATTGCTGTTATATGTCGCCCTCGGGACCGGGTGGGTACCTCCCAGTGTCGTAAGGGTGGAGTGGGAGAGAAAGCTGTCCGTGTAGAAGACCACTTATTCTATTCCACAGTAACATTTCAGATCTTATATATCTCCCACAACAATGTTCTGACTCGCCATTTTCAGCATTTACTGATTCACTGGTAAATGTTTTACATTAATTTTTCGTTTAAAGTACATAATCCTTGCTTCAGCAAGTTGTAGTTGGAAATTATTTTTTTAGACCATCTATACGTTTAGACTATTTTTACGTAATTAGATAATGTACCGCGAATTAATTACTAATGACAATAGAATATAAAATGCATACTTGGCTACAAACTACCATTGATTTGCATAGAAATCAACTTCCCGGTCTTTGTCCTGTAACGTTTTTATTGTAATTAATGGCTGAGTGAACATATTATGTATAGATGCATAGAAGTTATAAATATAGGCTGTTTTCTTATTTGAAGAAGTTGTTATTCATAATATACTAGTATATAAAAGTTACGTCCTGTGGCGAAATTTAGACGACTTCCAGATAACCTATGATAATATATTGATCATGACGTCCTAGTCCACTTGTATATTGGTTTTCGTATTTTGTATTTTTGAACCTATTTAGGTCTACTGGCAGTGTTGGTTAACAGACCAGAATAGAACCGTTATTCACCCATGCGGGGAACCTAGAGCACAAACATAACGATGTAAAAACATGCTCTGTTTTATGTGAACATGAAAATCGTCACCACAATCAACCCTTATCTCTGTCTGTTCTATTCAGATTAGTACAGTTTTAAGAAGGTTCCGAGGATCTGAACATCAGAATTGTATAAAATAGCTTTAAAAAATGAATAAATAGGGATCGTACACATATGTCATGCAAATATACTATACCAACCATTCTTTTTGCGGTACTGCTATTAGAACAAGCAACAAGACCTGATTGGAATCAATCTCAGTACTCGTATACCAATCATGGTTTGTTATTGTCCATACACGTATTCATGATATTTGTTCCTTGCTGTATATAACCACCCAAATATGATAATGTGTTTTTTAGCACCCAATGTAGTGTACCTTATTTGCTTCTTCTTGTTTGTATATATGTTACTATATTTTCGCAACAACTGTATTATTATAAATTGTAAATACGGAGAGGACGTTGATATGTGTTTCACTTACGTCTGATCCTGTTGAATTTGTGTCGATTAAATATGTTGAAATCAATACCAACCTTTATATATTAGGGATCTTCGACATATTATCACATTTTAGTATTATATTGTTTTGCATGTAACAATTACACACGATCTATTGTCGTGAAATGATTATTAGTATGACGACTGGTGGACATTGACTATATATAGTTACATAGTTGTGTGTGTTCTTGTGACTTGTTTGGGATTTGTGATTGAAAATTCTAAAAACAGATATCTATTTGCTAATGTGTATACGACGGATTACCCATCCTCGCAACACAGACCATTATGCCTATACTTAACATCCGTCAAACGTTAAGTAGGCATAATGGTTTCGAGGATTCGGATTACCTCACGGTGTCTGCGGTTAGTCTACCATTGTCTAAATATGGAGCCTATTACATTTGTCCATGGATTTCTGTCAACGATTTGTTTCTATTTTCTCATCCCTCAATAGCGATAGACGTGACAAATATTTTCGCAAGTCAATTTCTTTATGGATAAGCTGTCAATCACCCATTGGATTCAGTACATGGCTGTTATCAAAAATATAATCCTTATACAAATTATCTCTGTGATTTCTTCCAATCAATTAGCTTAACACGCAATTTATCGATCAAATAAATATGAATAGTTCGCCGCGCACCCTTGAACTATCGGAGGCCATATTAATATTATCGCTACCACTTTCACAAATCTATGTTAGCTTACGACCGTCTGTGCAAATTACTACGTTGATTTAATGTAACATTCCCCAACTTTCGAATAGTCACTATGAACTTTGGAAACAGGGCACTTCTGTATGGCGTAACAGTAAGGCAACCTTAACTCAAACCTGTATGGTGTAGTCTATGGCTAAAGTTGGAGATAAAGCTACCTTAAAGATATGCCGTTTTGTACAGGAGTGCCTAGTAGATCTATTCTATTTCTTGAGCAATATACTGGAAATCAGTATCATGTTTCTATGGTAGTGTTCACAATAGACTTGTACAGTCAGTGTAGCTTTAAGCATTCGAATTATTAGTTTTAAACACTGCGGGGTGGCTCAACAATCAGCTGATATATTGAATGTGGTATCAAAATTAAAGACACGAGCTAAATGTGTACGTATTCTACCCATTCAACTTCAATGCCGATCGCCCTGGTCGACTTGGGCCAAATACATCTGTACAGTGTGCAATATCAACAAGAGTCGCTGTCAATCAAAAGGCCACACATCGATTTGATACAATACCACAAGGTTACTGGGGACCTAGCCTCATTTCCCCACGTCTAGTTTATCACAAGTGATTGGGGATTAATATGCACAGGTGGGGGTGTGTTATTTTGGGGGAAAAAACTCGCAGCAAAATAGTTATTCCGGAAGTCCATATCTCAATAATGTTCCCCATGTGCTGTAAATCACTTATTTAATGTGCCATTAATTTAATGCGACATCTAGATTGTAGACATAAATGGGACACCAATTAAATGCGAAAGACCATGTTTAAAAAAATGATTTTTCAAACGGTTCATGCGTACAAATATCATTTCCCTACTTCAATACCGTGTTCATCCATAGCTGATAAGCGCCTCTTCAATGTCATTTCCGCTGTCAGATATAGTATTCAGTAGTTTTAATGAGTAAAACACTTTGCACGTAACTCTGTTCTAGAAATAAGTTAATTAAGAGAAGATTATCATAGCTATACATATATCCTACATATACATGGCAACGTTTTGATATCGAATTATTTATTCGCACCACAATAAACCATATGATATGGGGAAGTTTAAAACTATAATTACAAAACATTTGTTTTTGGCTGTTGTTGTTGTTGATGATGATGATGATGATGGTATAATGGTATTGGTAGTAGTTCCCTAGTCTCATACATCCTCAGAAACATGTGCCTCCAGATACTATTTCCACAGTACGATCGTAGCGCTACGAAAGCCGCAACTTAATGTTAGCGTACATAGAGTTACGACTCGCTATGATTGTTCTGTGAACGGGACCATGGCTTACATCCTTAGCCAAATGTATGGAGTTAATGACCATGTGTTTCAGAGGATGGCATTGGGTCCCATCAAACTTGTCCATTCTTGGGTATTCTCTCAAGGCCGTATTATAGATACTCAAAATCACGAATCTCTCATTAACCGACTGTATACACACATAAGGCCATGACCCAAACGTACCATACATGTATACACAAGCACACACAGTTCTACTCAATCGTACTCCGGGTTTAGCAATAACGCTATTATGTTATGCACTGAAATAATAGCGAACCCTGAAGCAACCTAGCACTTGCTTACAGAGCCCTCGACCCTAATAAATCCAACCACAACAAACGACATAATAGATAGATTAAGTAATTTCCTTACACAAAAGTTGTGCAAATAATTCGAGTATTATCGAGCCAAATAGCATACATCCTTGAGAATATTAATAAACATGCAAGCAAAAGAAATTTACGTTTCTTTGAAGCAATAAAGTAGCCTCTGGCTGTGAGATTCACTTTCCATTCTTGCTTGTGTAAATACTCCTTTGATAACAGACCGGGTAGAACCAAGTGTGATATATACAAAGTTTGTGATCTAATTGTGAAGCCTATCAATCATCCTCGTGCTTCAATGGGGAGATATGATTTGATGTTTATATCAACGTGAAGATCTACATCAATGCGGGAGTTGTTAACGTTAAGAAAACAAAAGAGAGAGAGAGAGAGAGACAGACAGACTCTAGTACACATGCCATAGGACTTATAGTTCATGAAAATACACAGCTGCCAGTAGTGTGACGTTTTAAAGCTGATCCATGGAATTCTCCAACATTGGTAAATGCGGAATATTCTACCGGCATACCCTTGCCGTAAAGACTACAAATATACTATTAAGTAGTGTTGAAACGTTCAATGTAACACTAGAATCGTATCGAAGAGCACCAATAGCCGCCGAAATGCATTTATACTGCCGATAGCTAGGAATACCCGAGTAATAAATATATCAATTATGAAATCATTTAAAACACACACACAATACGAACCAACACTTTTAAAAAAGCTGCTATGGAACACCAGTTCTATATATTAAACCAATTGTAACCTTTTTTAGTATCAAGAACAGATACCAATATGACAACATTGTCCTTCAAAGTGCTCGCTAAGCCTTAATTCGTCTTCCAACAGTTGCGTCAAAACTTGGACAAATATTTGATTAAATTTCACCAGTTGAAGTAGTGAAACCTTTATATCTGTTTGTCGACACGACACGCGCGAACTATATTTGCGGAAGGATAAACATACTACGATAGTATGAGAATGATTTGCCTTGGATGGTTGTGTATCCCGCCGCGGCTTGACTTAAACCTTGCCCATACCACTGGGCAAACACTAGAGATAGCTGTACACGCGATGCTCAAACATTCGGACTACACAGGAAGATGAAAAGGGAAAATAGAGCAATTGTTAAGGTGGTATTCTCATCTGTTCTCTATAACCCATCTATTGGATCCAAGTGTGTATTGTGACGTGTATCCAGACACTCTGGACACTGATATAGGCCTACTATAGTAACTATCAAATACGTGCATAAAAACATTGGTATCCCCAAGTAAAGTACGAATCAATAATTATGCAACTACCATGAACCAGTCGGTTGTTGTGAAAGCTAGAAGTAACTTATCCAGTTCGAATCGTCTATTAATTATGTACCATTTGAGAATTGTATAGAGCCACCCGCCCAAATCTCTCTCTCTCTCTCTCTCCTTTTCTCTCTCTCTTTCTCTCTCTCTCTCCCTCTCTCTCTCTCACACACACTCTCACACACACACACTCTCTCCCTCTCTCACACTCACACACACACACACACACACACACACACACACACACACACACACGTTAGCCTACTCCTTTTTTAAATGCCATAATCTATGCAACTATTGATATAACACAATATGCTAACAGCTTACACTTAACATATTTACTTATATATGTACTCTATCAAATTATGACAATCCCGCGTCGGCGCCAAGTGCTTCGTTCCTGTTTCCGGGCCTACCAGCGGAGGAATATATTGAGGACATTGTCTTAGTGTAAACACGTCATCGTCTTGTAACCCCGGATGTGCACCAACTGCACGCACTCGCACTCGCATCCGATGGTTCGTTAACATGCGAACTGCATTATCTTAACCCAATAACATCCGAGAAAGTTTATTTTTTAAATTGTTTTTATAAATTATTTAAAAAATTTTTTAAAACATAATATAAAATAATATACATTAAATTGATGGACGTATTGAAATCACCACATCTGCATAACTTTAGTAAACATGATATAGATTTAATAAACTTCTCGTATATCTAGTCAAATATCTTTTAAAAAACAGTATTATTGCAATATGCTCACATCTACATAATTTAGATATAGATATAGATAAACATGATTTAGATTTAATAAACTTCTCGTATATCTAGTAAAATGTGTAAAATATAATCCAATGTATGTGCTCACATCTGAATAATTTTAGTAAACATGATAGGCATAATATAGGTTTAATAACCTTCTCGTATCTAGTAAAACTATCTAATATAAGACAAGAAATATATCCATGGCTTTTCCGTGACCTGTATAGGCCTACTACAGTGGTGCCATTTATATAATGTGTTGTACAGAACACCCAAACGTCAGTGTTTTTGCAATAGTGTTAATGATTATCCTTACGCAACTGAGATAGGGTTATAATATATCGCACTATGGGGTATTGCAGCGGGTTCACCGTCTTGTTATGGATCGTTCCGTCTCGTTACGCCTGTGGCCATTAACCGCTCGTTCTAATACTGTTAGTTCGAGGTCATAGTCAAGCAGATTTAGTTTCTGGCGAGTCTAGGACTACGAACGTCATGAGTCGGTGACGTGTGTCATGAGACTGCGTCATGCACTGTCAAGGTCGTGAGCGTCAGTCAGTCAGTGACATTGTCGTGTGTGTGTGTGTGTGTGTGTGTGTGAGAGAGAGAGAGAGAGAGAGAGAGAGAGAGAGAGAGAGAGAGAGAGAGA
>JAUTBT010065193.1:0-14302 GCA_032361225.1 Lepetodrilus schrolli
GTGGACAGGGCTTGGTGCGTGGGTGGGGGAGTCTGGGTGGGGCCCAACATGACCTGCGCTCGTAAGTACTTCCGGCGGATGTCACATGACCTGGCGCATATGTTTATCATTTGAATATTGCATGTAAACTTTCACACCACAAACAACACATGTTTTTTTGTAGATCTTCACGAAATCGTTAATAGATAATGATTATATGCAGACCAGTCTAATTAAAATTAAATTTTAATTCAAATTCCGCTTCTTTCCTACGAGAAGATCTAACAACACCAAGGTGGATAAACTGGGCTCCAGTCTAATGGCAATCAGCAGCTATCAGCAGTTCATCAGCTGGAGAATATGTTACCGTATGACCTTTCGTAACCAATCAACTAATATGTTTCATAAGTAATTAATGATTAGATAGGGATCAAGTTATACAATTGTTTAATGTGGACTGGCTATCATGTTGACTTGCGCTGCGTCGTCCTTAGACGTAAACTGCTAATGTTCGACAAACGGTTTATTTAAGATTTTCACGAACGGTTATCGGGACAAACACTCCATATATAGATTCATTGTTATGACATCTCGAGAAGCTGAAACGAATCAATATTCAATTCTAATTAGACTCGGTGGCAGTTGGATCCATGTATACAGGTGAATCCAAGAATACATGTTACACGCAGCACAGGGAGTCAATCTTCCTTACGATTGATATTCTCACAAAAATTTGCACCACTCACCAGAGACAGTCTGTAGGCTACATGGTCCCTACGATCACCACGCAGAGACAGTTTGTGGGCGGTGAAATCTATTCCCCGGTCCCGGACGCGGACTATTCATCGAACCCGGATCCGGAACCGGACACGGTGTATTCACCAGACCTAATGCCCGGCATTGCAAAGGGATTGGCTCACGTGACCCAAAATATGAATTAAATATTTTACTAACTCTAACCCTAACCACGTGAGCCAATCAGATTGCCGGGAATTGGGTCCGGGTCCGGGGAATAGATCCCACCATGTTATATGGTCTCCACGTTCACACACAAATGTCATTGCAATAACACTTGTTAATATTTTCTTCAATTATTATTGTTGTTGTCTGTCTGTATATGTATGTGTGTATGTACCTTGGTTGTCTGCATGAACGTGCTCGTCACAGTAGAATGGACCGACATCACCACTTGAGGCCCCGGCAAACTCTCGTCGACGGGGATCGAGCCGGGAGTGTTGTTGGATGTTGTAATTTTCACCGAATTCTCAGCTTGTCCTGGATATTTATGTTTGTTGAAGACGCCGGCTGCCCCATTCTACCGGAAATCGAGCACGGCTCCGTGCAGATACTCTCCAACACCATCGACGGACGTGCGCGCTACTACTGCGACCAGGGCTACCACCTGGCTGGAATCCCGGAAAGGGTGTGTTTGCCGGTAGGAGTCTGGGACGGGAAGGAACCCACGTGCGAGGAAGGTTAGTCACGTGTTGGATGACCACATATGGAATCAGGCGGTCATGTGTAACGAGTTTAGAGAGCATGACGATTTGAAAAGGCGTTTTAATTAATTGTTTTCGCTGTTACAGTTGTCTGTGGTTTTCCTCCCACTGTTGACCACGCCTCGCACGACGCGCCCCTGGATCAGATGTCGTTCCCCGCGGGTACTCAGCTCACCTACACGTGCGAGTTCGGATACTACCGTGAGGGGATTCCCCGTGCCGTGTGCAGCGGGTCAGAAGGTCAATGGATAGGGCCCCGGATGTCATGCAAAGGTGCGTTTTGATTGGTCGTTCTAATATGCAAAAGACAGTCTGCTGAAATAAGATACGTTCGAATGATACTTTAGAAAAATATAAAATGCAATAGAATATATACTCAAGATCAAAAGAAGGTACACCGATCAATAATTGTTAATAAAAGTAACAAATAGATGCTACGTTATACTTAATGAGATATATGGCATACAAATATAATATACAGTAAATAAACTGAAAATAACGTTTGTGAATTGATATTTTTGTACGTAATGCCAAACGCAGTCTTAAACGATGATGCCTTAACGTTAATGTTCGACGAGCACTGATTCCTGCACTATGGAGTCTATGTGACACCGTGTGACGACTAATACAACGATCCTGCAGACCTTGCAGATGACGTCACAGTTAGGAGTCTCTGATACGAAAATGTATAGTTCCAAGGGATTGTAACCTTCGGAAAACCACTCCGAGGACAGTCCATGGTGACACCAGTATACCTCTAGCTGCGCATCCGTCTGCATAATTATTGTTGTTTTTGTGCAAGCAAACGTCGTAGCAATTATTGCATAAGAGGTTCCAACTTGTGCAATTCCAACGCCGCGTTGTTGCCCTTGTTGAGTAAAACGTTGCATTTTTTACGTGTTTTTCTTTCAACTGAACTGTATGCTTTCTCTTAGGAGTGATTTAATAACCGTGGTGATTGGGAACTGCATGATACACGTGTTTTACAAAACACGCACACAATTTATAATAAATGCATTTGTAGCGAAAATACTAATTTAAAAAAAAAATTAAATTATGATTCTCTTGATCATAAACAATATCTCTATAGAAACATATGATATTTAATTAAATTAGGCATTTCGATTTTGGCATATTTCGATCGGTATACTTTCTTTTGATCATGAGTATATTTTAGTTGTTTTTGGTCGCTAGGGATAAAACACAAACTAAAGATGAATGCAATGTTGATAATATACTTGAATTCACTCCATTTTAAGTCGGAGAAAAGCTTCGTATTTTTCCATTACTGAGTCTGGCTCCTCGTCTCCATTACCTCTCAGCAATGGACAGATACTTGCAATTGGCCTTTGTCCTATACGTAATATATGACCACTAATATGAGATCATCTATTGTAAAAATGTGACTCTTGCATCGGTGAAATGTTGTGATATAATGATATAGTCTGTTTAAATTGTGTTACTATTGGGCTAGCAGGCTGATCTGTTTCATATCAGCTTTCTACACTTCAGGGATGCAGTGTTGAGATATGTATAAATATGACTGTTTTCATATGACTTACTTATTATTATTATTAAATACAGTGCTGACAATCTTTACAATTAATATATATTATGTTTTTTAATCCAGGTCCAAGGCAAAATATGTGGTGGTCTATTGAACACCACTGGGGTATATGTGACACAGGTCTCATCGGCCACAAAGACCCCATGCCTATGTTAATAGTGGGCTTCTTAATACTTTCCTATGTAGCATTGGAAGCAGAATTGTAACCTACTGGCTTAAAGAACATGACAGTAATTGTGGACGTTACGTGTGCAATTTAGATAATAATGTGAACATTTATATCGCACTAAATCCTCGATCATGGCACTACATTATTACACCGGTCATTGGATCTGTGTGTACTCAATTCCATCTCAACTCCCTGGGGAGTATACAACCCAAGCTGCCGTTCAAGGCGTTACAAGGTTATTCACGTGTCCATTTAATCCTTCCGGATACCCATTCTTTGCTGGATCAAAGATGTAGAAGATGATAGGCATTCCGTTGGTAGCAGTAAGATTTACATTTTTAAAGTTTTCTGGAAGAAAGTGCGTTAAGGAAGTTGTCATTGGTGCCACTTTACTCGCGTGTGCGGGGGCGACCTTAAACGCATTTGCTTCCAGAATAATTTTGCCGCGCATGAGCGAAACTGGCTCTATAGATCACGTGATTTCAGAAGCCAAACAGAAGGCTGTATTAAGTAATCACGCATGCGCATTGCGGAAGACAAAGTAAGTTACTTTTTTCACCACACAAGAAAGTAAGTTGTGTTTCGTGTCAAGATTTATCAAACACGATAGACATTTTACGTTTGGTCACGAATGACAGCTTAATTAGTAAATGTTTCGCCACACAGAAAACAACAAATAACAATTGCAACTACAGTCGAGGTATCGGCGTTAATTGCAGAAAAAAACAGACAGGCCTCACACATGCTGCTTTGATCTGCAGAAATTGGTTCCCACGTGACTTTCTTTCAATAGTTAATTAATTCTCTTAAACTTAACAACACATACCCGTTACGGCAATGACTGAAAGTGGTTGGGACAATTTAAAAACACTAAAAAGTAACAAAAATAATGTTTCATTTCAATTTATGAAACTCAATAAATATATTGAGTAAATATATTTTACCCCTGGAATGTATTGTCATTATGTTCCTTTACCATAATTATTAAGTTTGTCCACGCTCTTCCATGGGGTACACGTTTTCCCTTTTCCATTGAATTATTTTATTAACTAACATTTACTAATTTAATCAGTTATTGAAAATATCTCACATTAGCCATTTAGACGAGCTAGGATATCACGTGATTATCACGTGACAGACATTGTTCCAATATGGCAGCGACCGTGGGATTGACTAGAGGACTGTGAGCCAGTCCCGTAGTATAGCCGAGTGAGTGCCAAGGCAGGTGATACATAGAAGAACAGTTTATTCATTAAATGACGCATTATACAATATGTACATTTAACGATTGGGTCGTACGCACTGCATTTACTATAACAGGAAGTGACATAGTACTCGAATTACGCCAGGATGGAGCCTCGACGCTGACATTTGGGTGTGTGTTTCATGCATGTCGTACAATAACATCTCAATGAATCTTGGTCTGGTGTCTTTCAAATGTTCATTTCCTTGCCTGGGGCCTGTCCAAGTTCATTCCAAAATCAGGAACTGCTTTTGGTTCAAATGATTTTGGTCCAACTGCTTTTGGTCCAACTGCTTTTGGTCCAACTACATACTTTTGAGAAACGAATCCTTGATAAGAAAAGAAAATTATAGCATTGATGAATGTTTCACACTCTACTTGCCTGAGTAATTTCTGACAATCAGCGTAATTATCTTATATACACTGACCAATAATGTTAATGATGGTAATAATAATAATAATAATAATAATAATGATAATAATAATAACGATTAGTAATATATGCGCAACTTGTAAAACACAATATCTCAAAATAAATACATATCTTTCGGCAATATGTAAATTGTTTTGACTTGCAGGCATATTATTTTTATTTACAACCATGCGAATTAGTTTTACAAATGGTGGCAATTTTACACAAAATCTAATGTCTAGCGTAGTCCGACTTACCAGCAAGACTAACTTGAAACATCGCCGCAAAAAATAGCACGATTGGGAGCAGAAAGATGGATAACCTCATAGTCGGAGTACTCCTGAAATACAAAAATGTAATGTATTTGGGCCAAATGTGCTTCTGTTCCAAGGGAGATAATTCTGAACGTAACGAGGAACTACGATACATACTTCTTGCCATCGTTCTAGCTTTCCTGAATATGTCGATACCAAAATAACAAAATGGTAGCAAATGTTCAACTGGCTGTACGACAGTAACATGCGACGACCATTAGTTGTGATTTGTGTTTCGCTGTCCACTGTACGATCGCTTCCAGAACGTCTTTGCGTCACAGCGCCACCCAGCGGAATAGTATTCGTGGTTCCTCATTAATTCCAGGTCTGGCATTATGCATTGCGCTTAGAGCATGTTCATACATGTACATGGATTATAGCGCTATTTAAATATAATATAACTTATTATTATTATTATTATTATATCTTTTCAATGGGTATACGTTTCATGTTTAGACGTATTCAATTTAAATAATACAATAATTGCTGCATCAAGAGTCTCGTTCCATTAAATGGGTACACATGACAAGGGAATATACTTTTTTTTCAATAGTATCGGTACAGTACTTTTCAAGATCCATGTCAATATTAAAAGCTCGCTTATTTTGTTTTTTCATTTAGCTAGTTTCGGCCAGTTCGTCAACACATTTTAATATAATGATGATAATGATGATGATGATGAATGCAATATACAATTTGTTCAACAACAGAAAGTGTTCTTACCTCAAGGGGAACAAAGATCAAAGATCGAGTGGACAGTGTATCTATGCACGACGGCACCAAACTGACTTGTTAATACACTAAATTCCAGCTTATATACATTGTCCATATATGTCCAGGTGACCTTGGTGAGATTATGAGATCGAAAGCTTCCTATGGTATAATGATGTAATACAATGTCGTCGGAGGGCTTATAGGAACTTATTTATTTTAAAATTATTATCCTTTCCCGTGGTGTATCATGCATCATAAACCATTAAGGCGACTAATACCAGAAAAAAAGAAAAAAAACACGAAGAAGATTTTTTAAAGGTAATATTCCTGATAATACAATGTCGTCGGAGTGGATATAAGAAGTTATGCATTTTAAAATTATTATCCTTTCCTGTGGGGTATCATGCATCATAAACCATCAGGACGACTAATACCAGAAAGAAAAAAACACACGAAAAAACGAAGATTTTTTAAAGGTGAGTGAGTGAGTGAATTATTGTTTTACGTGACAACGGGAATCTTTCACCCATACGTGACGATATTTTTTTTAAAGGTACTATTCCTGATATTGTGCTGGGACTTGGTGTGATGGTGTCAGGTCACACTATTAAATCAAATGATTACCAAATAATACCATTTATGCGTCATGTTATACCATTAAATCAAATAATGATGGGTCTGGTCAGGCGAATAGACTATTCCCGGTCCGAATAGACAATTCCCGGTCCGAATAGACTATTCTCGGTCCGAATAGACTAGACTATTCCCGGCCCTGTTCCGGGTCCAGGTCCGAGAAATAGATCTCGACGAAGCAAGATGCTGGTCTGCAGTTTTGTTGCAAGAACCAATTGGGTTAAGTCCCTTGTAGTCAATATTGTACTCAATATTTAAACAGTACGACGAGTTCATAGATCGACCAGTTATACTGTACTATATAGCTTTCACATATCTAAGTTGAATGTTGTCTACCATACAGCTGAAAAGGTTTTTGGAAATACAAACATGGTTTTATGTACGTCAAGTGAATGTAATTTGCAGCTGTAGCTGAGAACTATTAAAAAACGAGCATATAATCATATGTGATTGTATGCCTTTTATAAATGCTGTAAATCAAATTGAACTAAAGCGAGATATGCGAAGTAGTTACACGTCGCATTGATTTAACCCTCTCCCTGCTGGATTAGGCACATGCGCTGCTCTTTGGGGCATCTCTGGTTGCCTCCAGCAGGGAGATGGTTAAACTCGCATTATGGGGCGACAAATATTTGGGCGACACATATTGGAGTGATATATCGGATTAATGAACTAGTCAGACGAAGCGCTAGATAAGTACTCCAAATCGCTTTACCATTAATGGTTAATGGACTTTATAGGCAACTAATCGTGTTTACCCGTGCCACACGATTTACACCACTGGTGACTACTAAACATGTCACATCAACCTGGGTAGTTGCCTAATTTCAACCTAATCGCGTCAAATACTTACTACCACTAGACATGTGCACTCTTGCATGTCATAGATCTTTGCAGATCCAGAAAGTGTGCACATCGTTTTTCTTTCTTCTCTTCATGAAACGTACATCGATGGAAGTAAACAAATCGCACTCAATCCTTTAATATGCATAGAATATCTTATGAATGTGTATAATTTGATTATGAAACAGAAAGGCTGCAGTACAACTACGTTATTACCACTTACCATTTACATGCATCAAAACAGGGTCGTGCTCTACGGAACGATCGTAGCGCTACGAGTGTCGTAAGTAAGTCTTAGACATAATACGTTGACACGGAGTTACGACTCTCGTACGTAGCGCTACGATCGTTCTGTGAAACGGGGGACAGGTCCATGTTCCACAGAACATTAGTAGTTCTACGAGAGTCGTAACTATACGTCAATATGGAGTTACGACTCTCGTAGCGCTACGAACGTTCCGTGGAACAGGACCCAGAACCGGAGTAACAATAACTGACATTATACTGATTTCTTCACAGCCCAGGATTCGTGTATACTGATGTAACATTCAACAAACAGTTGTTCTATATATAGACTTTATTTCTAAAGAAAATGGTTCGCGTTATCATTCTCAGCCTCGATCTGGAAAGTACCGGAAGTCACTGTCAATCATTAGCTTCTGATGATGCCTGAAAGAAGAATTAACCAGTTAACATGCTATCTAAGCTATCGAGTTTTTTTTTGTGTGTAGATATTTTAAAGCGCTAATGAATACTCTACGAGATCACCCGAACTCATAATTCATATTTCAAGTAAGGCAGAATTCGAATGCATACCAATTATTACTCAAGACCTACACTGGCTTAGACTATCCATAGTCTCAGAATGTGAAAGTAAATAGTTTAAATATAAATTATATTGATTGGTACTATATTTATATGAAAGGAGCCACTGAAATTCTTTACTCTTTACCTTGTTCTTGAGTAAATCTAGACTTGCTTATCTGCTCTTGGGTGATACTTTGAATAGGAGTATTTGGGTGAGAGCAAGGTATGACACAGACTAACTCTAGCTTTCCGACATCCTAATAATTCTGTGTCATTGTAATGGTTTTCTCTGAATAATCGGATCCAAGAAATATTCAATTTACTGTACATTTTAATGGAAGCTATTTTGACGATTCATGCGCACGCATTAATGCCATTGATGTTATGCCACTGCAATCGTGAATAATGAGCATAAATATATTGGCATTGATACAATTAGCTGCATGATACTCTCTGACGACGGAAGCACATTTCGTTGCAAATTTAGGCCATAGTTATTTGATTCACTTGTTTACGGAGTGATCTCTGATAATTTTGGCTCGGGCGATCGAAAATAAAAATAAATATAATTTGATATTTTGGCCAGTCGATAGGATCCAATCTAGGAATAATACTAATTGGTTAGTTGATAGGAAATAACATCAATATAATTGTCAATAATTCTTATTAACACCAGTGAACATTTTTTTCTCTCCAAAGTACTGCTTGTCAAAGATATATTGGTAATTGTTATAAATTTTACTTTTGGTATTAAATTTTACTTTTGTTATATTTATATGTATTTACAAATAACCAATCAAATTGGCTTAGACTTAGCGTCAACCATTGCCTACCGGTCTTTGTTCATGTTCAATGATGGCTTGTTCCGTCGCCATCTATTATTATACTTTTCTAAAGACTTGTACAATCATTATTTATATGTTCCAAAGTGGAAACAATCGGGTCAGCTGATCCGTAACAGCTGATCCGTAAACCAGGCAATCAAATAACTATGGGCAACTATATCTCAAAATAATAGGCGCTAGTCAAAGCCATTCAAGAGACAGCTCTGATGTAAGGGCATTTCTAGCTATAGGCTCTGACATGCTAGTTATCTCATTCATTGAAGAAGAAATCGGTGAAGACGGTTTGTGCTCAGATTTAATATTTAACAAAAGTAAAAGATATCAAAATCATGGCTTCCTATTATAATTTTATAGTACGCCTACCAATTTATATTTTTTAAGGAGACGTCTTGATTTTTGCTGATTTCATAAACTGATGTTATTGTTGTCGATGAGTGTTGTGTGTATGTATATGTGTGTATATGTGTGTATATGTGTGTATATGTGTGTATATGTGTGTATATGTGTGTATATGTATGTATATGTGTGTATATGTGTGTATATGTGTGTATATGTGTGTATATGTGTGTATATGTGTGTATATGTGTGTGTGTAAACCTACCATTTTATTCTAAACCGCTGTAGTTGTTATTGTTATTGTTGTTGTTGATGTTGTGGTTGTATATATGTTTGTGTATTTGTGTGTGTATGTGTGTGTATGTGCGTGCGTGTGTTTCTCTCTCTCTCTCTCTCTCTCTGTAGGCGAATGTGTCTGAGTGTGTGTATGCATGTATGTTACAGTTAATATGTATAATCAGTTGAAATGGTCCATTTCATAAAGCGACTATCATTAATATCAAGGAATGTACTAAATGTAGTGTTGTTTGTTTTCGCTCTGTGAAATGAATCCTAGGTATCCAAATCCATCACGAGCACCTGTGTATCTGCCGAGCACTTCACTGTTTTAGGTGCCCCTCGTGTGTTTGGAACTTCATTTCCTGACCTTGACCCAACGCACCAACAGTCTGTGGCACATCCGTCACACTGTTTGGGCAGGAAGTTGCCTATGCCGAACAAAAATAGAAAGGTCATTTCCACGTAACAACACATTACGTCGTTCGCCCGCTCCCCCCCCCCCTTTTTCCTCCAGTAAAAAAAACAACAACAACTAAATATATAGACGTTTTCGAGTAATTTTAACGTTTTAGTAAATTGATCCCCATGGCGTAATTATCTTAGATTGTCACCGTCATCAAACTTCCAGGGCAGTTCAAGTTTATCGCTTATGCCTCACTCTCAGTGACACCTGTATGGTGCGTTTCTAAATGGATTCAGTATTCATGAACAACCTACCATCGGGCGTGCATTGAGGTTTCCACTGACAGCTGGTTCCACCATTCTTGACTGTATCCTTGAATGTCTTCAGAGCTTTCAGGCATTTGCTGGTTATGTGTGCAACTTCTGTTAGCCAATGAAACAACGGGAACACAATGAGAACGTATTACTGAAACAGGATCCTTGTAGGATACCTGCACATAGGGTGTCCTGGAGGTCTCCTACACGACACCCATCTTTCAGACATCGCCTAATTCAGACATCGCCTAATCGAGGGGTGTTCGGCACAAGAAACTTCCAGGACAACCGATGCACTAACACGCACACATACACACACACGCGCACACACAGACACACACTCATGCACAAACGCGCACAACACACGCACATACACACGCACACACACACACACACACTTACCATCGTGGGTCCTGCAGATACCAATTACGTTAAACCCGGAGAGTAACACGCTTCCTGCTCCCAATACATCAATATATTTGTCTTCTTTGTGACAGACGAGTCCTTTGTCACATTTCCCAGAGGTGTTCCAGGGTCCGCCACATTTTTCACCTTTGACCTGCGCATGATATGATCGATTGCCTAGTTAGAAATATAAGTTATATCAATTGTGAAAATAGTCGACCCCATAATTACTATTTGTATGTGGTGACAATGGACACATCTCGAGATGATGGACATCGAGTACTAGTATTTGATATTTTAAATTATACCTTTTGCATATATCAACAGTACACGTAAATATAGAATCAGGATACGAACTGCTCTTTTATAACAAACAAAATATGGTACGTGCGGCTAATTCCGACCACTTTTGCAGCGTCTACACGAGAAGCGACATAATTCCGTACCCAGTGGTGAAAATAACGTTGTGTAAACGGCAAGTGATGAAAGCACCTTCAGTGTAGATGCAGGCGTTTTATTAACTATATCGGCAATGATTTATTTATAAACGTTAGAGTTTTTGTAGAGAATACCTCTATGCAAATCCAATTTCAAAGTCCAGAATTCCCTAGACAATTTTGCTTTCATTTGCGGGTAAATCCGCTTTCATTTCTGTTTTGGTAAAATATTGAAAGAAATGTAATATCACATTTCATAGGTCAACTATAAAGAAGATGACAACAAACAAACATAATAAACAATAGTATATCAACTCCATATCCATGTGTTCAAGTTTCGTACAACCGTATTCGGTTTATAAATTAATTTCGAAACAAAGTAATTAACAGATAGGAAGACAAATATTCACCTTGGCGCACGCCTTACAACAGCCGCAGACGTCATTAACAATACTCCCTTGACACGTTGGTGGGGCGCCGCAAAATTCAGTGAGGTTATTGTAGTCACAGAAGCAGCTGAGACTGCTAGCCCTACAGTAAACAATAACATAAATTAGTAGCAAGATGATATGTGCCTCTTATAGGTTAAAGGTCAATAACGGGGTTATAACATTCTGATACAATTCCCAGATAAGCATGATTCTCTCTCTCTCTCCCTCTCTCCACTCCCTCCCTCTCTCCCCTTTCTCTCAGATGGTAAACTAGAAATATTACGTCAGGTATATAAGCGCGAATTCCCTCCCAGTCTCATTAACCTTGGTGTTCATAATACAATTGCAAACCCACGGGGGAAAAATTAGTTACTCTATTTTTAGAACAAAGAACTCTTGTTATATTTAGAACGAAGAACTGTTATCATTCAATTTGACCATACATCGTCATATAATTTTGAAGATTATTTGTTTTCTCCATGATTTTCACTGGTTATATATAGTACTAATATGTAGATTAATACAGACAAATAAGAGATGTACGACTGCACGCAATTATGAGATTGCAACTTCAACAGCTCATAGACACACGAGTGGCATTTTTACAATGCTATTAATGCATTCTCTTTGGTCCTTTAGGAAATTAAGGTCACTCGAAGTCACGTTTCTCATACCACGATTCGTTATTCGTGCGGAAGTATAACCATTTTCAAACGTTTAGTGCTATATAACATGGAAAAAACAAATGGTCGTTTGCGTATATTATGTTGTATGTATACACGTATTTATAATACTATCTTGCTCAACTCACCCAGCAATTAGTACTATTTTGCTCAACTTACCCAGTAATTAGTACATACTATCTTGCTCAACTTACCCAGTAATTAGTACATACTATCTAGCTCAACTTACCCAGTAATTAGTACATACTATCTTGCTCAACTTACCCAGCAATTAGTACATACTATCTTGCTCAACTTACCCAGCAATTAGTACATACTATCTTGCTCAACTTACCCAGCAATTAGGACGGCAATAAGAAGGACCTGTTTCATGATGAGCACGGGCGAAGGGCACAACCGAATTTAAAATAAGTGTAGTTTCTCCATCCAGTATATACAGGTCGTCACGTGTTATCAGGCTCTAATCGTGATAAATTACTTCGTCCTGCTATTTCCGAGATCAATGCTAAAGTGTTATGTATCACGGCTAGGTCATCAATCCCACATCTAGGCCATCAATTTCACATCTATTAAGTTGTGCAAATATATCAATCAGATAGTCGTATTCAGTCAGGTCCGTAGAAAGTTGACAATAGCTGTGCCTAGTAAACTACTATACAGATAATTATTATCACTTTCTTAATGCAAAGCCACATTTTAAGGTGATAGAGTCTGATATTATGGTTAACCTTTTTACTGATTTAAAAATGCACTGGAAATTTAAATTCGATTATTAGTATGCTAAGCTCTCTCTCGTTATCTCTCTCTCGTTCTCTCTCCTTTCCTCACTCGCTCACCCCCCCCCCCCCTCTCTCTCTGTGGAATTATCGGCCATTCAAGTGGATCTTAATCATCCTACAGTAGATCCACAAATCTGAGATTTATTGTAGATTATAGTAATTATTTTCCCATGATTTAAACGGCAATCTTCATAATCTGACTTGTCTGGCATCCGAGTCATATAAAGGGATAATGACGTCAACAGCCGGTCTAGTCTGACCATATACAAATACGTATACGTTAAATCATCTATCATACTCTTCATACCACTGGGTCCCCTTGTACATAACGTCGTATCTCCAACCTTAGTAATGGTGTAGCCTATGGCAATGGTTGGATAAAGGTTATCTTACAGCTACGTCGTTTTGTACAGGGCCCCGTGGCCCAGAATAGCCGTAGCTACAATGGATTGTAAGTCAAATTTTAGGGGCGCGCTAGTCCATTGCATGAAACACTTTTATCGCTACAATACTTGAGAATATGGTTAGCTAAATCTATTGTAGCTAAATCTATTGTAGCGATAAAAGTGGTTCAGGCCACTAGACTTACACTTGTAGTGGGTCTTTAAATTTTGACTTACAACTAAGAAATTACATAAAATCGTTTCTAATCATAATAACGTATTTTACGAACATTTATAAGTATTTGAATATTGTTTTGAATAACGCCATTGCTATCAAAGGACAGCCATTTCTAACCACTAGCGTTTATGTTTTGTCCATGTTTACTTCGAGGCCCCTCTTCTTACAGAATGCTTCAAGCAGGTTTGTTTTTCCTCTGAAGACCAATCCCGATCCCAATCCCAATCAAACAAGGAGACATTGTCGGCACACAGAAGAACGAGGAGATCACAAAATTGCTGTCGTACGAATATGTATGCCTCTTTCGCCAGATTCTTGTATGATTATTTCCAATTCCACAATAATGTTTTCTTTAGTTTGACTATGATGCATAACACAATAACTTACACAATTAATTTAACGAGAGAAAGATCATCTGTAATCCCTCGTATATAGATCTTTGAAAATACATGTACATGTTAAAATACGTCTCTCTCTCTCTCTCTCTCTCTCTCTCTCTCTCTCTCTCTCTCCATTTATAAGTAATAAGTTGTTTTTAGGAAAGTAGCGTATTATCATACTAGACTGGATATTCAGTAGCGCCGTCTTT
>JAUTBT010065204.1:0-14300 GCA_032361225.1 Lepetodrilus schrolli
ACCAGCCGATGCTCACAGGTTTACTGCAACATTCAGTGCTACGGATGTTGCGGGTTTCCTCCTGCCCTAAAACTGACTGATATAAGTGAAAGAATATTGAAAGCGACTTAAAACCCCAAACAAACAAACAAAAAAATGTAAACCGAGCGAGATAATCTGGAAATTTTCTCTAAACCCTAACTAAAAAAATATAAACAAATGCTAAAAGCATTAAATCAACATTGACTTTAGTCTAGATATTTATTGTTGCCTACTTGGCAGACCTTTCTCACTCTTGTCGCTGGATAAGTTTGAATATTAAATGCCTCAATACTGAAATATTTACAGAAAAAGAACACTGCTCTACATTACGCTGCAGCATCTGGCCTCAAGAAATGTGTTGAGGTATGTTACCATTACTCTTACTTCTTTAATATTAGCTATCTATGTCTACTGATTCACCCAGAGGGAATCTCGTAGTAAGGTTGTGTGATCAAGAAATGTTGAAACCAATTATTGGTAAAGTGTCTATGAGCAATAGAGCTTATTTGAGATGACATATTGGAAACCAAGAGAATTTAACCCGAAAAATAGGTGTTGTTTAGTTCAGAAAAAGAGTTTTCAGTTTTGTATGTCTATTTATGAGGGTAATGTAATAGGTTGATGCTTATTTTATGCAGATGCTGGTTCACCACAGTGCACCGTTGTTTATGGAAGATGAAGACAACCTGACTCCTTGTGACCTTGCGGAGAAGAACGGACATTCTAACATTGCTTTGTATCTCGAATCAAAGATGGTGTTCTCGGTATGTCTGAATACTCAGATTATCATTAAAAATAAAAATATAATAAAATATCTGATGAAAATAATTCGTAGGTCAGATATGGCCATGCATTCATGAAATGTTTTGAGAAAAAAAATACATGTTTAGTTTGCATGTGTTTGATAGACAACGTGAATTGTAGATGCTTGGACGTATTGTGAACACTGTCCTCGTCTGTTTGTACAGCATGATGGTGCTCCAGGGGAAGATGACGAGGATTTCATGTTACCATTAGTTGAGGTACGATAATTTGTTCCATTTTTTTCTTCTCATGAAATATTTAATTTTAAATGTAGAAGTTAGTTTAAACTTTAATAATAAATGGTCATTGTTTTAATAAATGCAATAATTTTTTTTAAATATCTACAATATTTGAATTTATCCAACATATTGTTCAAGATAACTCATGACATAAATATAATTTCTTGCACAGTAGTGCTTAACAC
This sequence comes from Lepetodrilus schrolli, assembly GCA_032361225.1. NCBI lineage: Eukaryota > Metazoa > Mollusca > Gastropoda > Lepetellida > Lepetodrilidae > Lepetodrilus > Lepetodrilus schrolli. Next base: position 1,250 of record JAUTBT010065204.1, read on the forward strand.
CTGGAATGATTTTCATTGGCTGGTTACATGGCTTGCATCACAATTTTCCCACGCCTGTCATTGTGATAGACAGTTTCAAATGTTGGTACGGTCGGGGCGGTGGGGGGGATGTATTCATCCACCACTCCCTATTTGAATTCCACATGAGAATATGTTTGTGTTGTTGGATAAAGAAATTAACACACTCACTAGTGTGTCATATTGATTTTATGACACTCGTGATTCCAAAGTTAATAGTTTCTGCAAAGCTCGGAAAATATGACTTTGGAATCACTCATGTCGTAAAATCAATATGACACACTAGCTCGTGTATTAATCTCTATATACCACCTACTGGATTACTATAAATGTTTTCTATGCTTTGCACCCTTTAATGTAGCACTCGTCTCCACCAAGACTAGAGATCATTATGTTCTCGTATCAATCTTTCTTGTTGAAGCCTACAAGAACACTATGGTCTCTTAGTGGATATTTATGAAAGCTTCATGAAAGGGTATCCAGGGCTTTAATGGGCTGTAATAGTTGAGTCAATTGGTGGACATTTCAGGAATACTGTGGACTCAGGGCTCAGGATTTACAAGAAGCCAAGGATCAACTCCTGGTAGAAACTGCGGACATGTTGAGTGTTCCCTTGTTTACAGCTGAAGCTTTGCTCAGAAATCATGGTAATGTATTTTCATTTTCATTCAGTGGAGGCTGTTAGTATATTTGGCTTTCTGTCCAGTGTAATGTAGAAACACATTTACACAGTTTTGGTACCCATTTTCAGAGTGTGATGTAAAATAAATAAAAATTTCCTTCCAAGCAAAATAAATCTGAATTTCTCTATTATTGAAGGGGAAGTTACTCTTGTTCTGTGTTATTAATTATTTCCCTTTATCTATTGTATTATATGCAAGCAGAAAAAATAGTTCATAAGTGATCTGTCAAGTTATTCTTTTCGGTACATGCTTTCACAACTGTAATAATGAATCACCTTCAACCAAATCACACTTAAATATTTCGGTTGACATATGAAACTATCATAGTGTTATACTTTCAAATAGTGGTTATAAGAATAATCGTCACAAATGGGTGAAAGATTCCCGCAGCGACGTTAAACTCCGTAATATAAGAATAAATTGTAATTTGCAATTTGTTCAACAGCTAATTAAACAATGTTGACTTAGCTCAGATATAGATTATGCTTTAATGATATTTGAATCATCTATAACCTTTTTCTTTTTATGTCTTCACAGAGTGGTCAAGAGAGGCCTTATTAGAATCGTGGATGACTGATCCGTTTGTATGCTGTGAGAGATGCGGAGTTACTCCCCCTGCCACACTGTACAGTGAGAAGCCCCAAGTTCAGGAACATTTGGCTAGTCCTCTGCCTAGCCCCTGTTCGTCTGAACCCTCATGCCTAGAAGTAGAGGTGTGTACATACAGTGTACCAGTCTCCAACTTATAATCTGTTTAGTGCAATACTTATTTCCAACAATTGATTAATTTGATATTATGTTCACATTGTAGGGTCCTTAAGATATATTTGTATACACAACATTCTCTATTTCCTTCTAGTAATTACTTGGATATGTGCAGATAGTAGGGCCATAAATGTATAAATGTTTACACAACATTCTTTATTTCCTTCAATTGATTACTTTGATAACAGATTATTCAGATAGCAGGATCCTTAAATACACACATAATACTTTATTGCCTCAGTGTGTTGTTTCAAGAATGTCATAACATGCTGATGTGTAAATATTTCTATCACTTTAAGATATCAGTACTATAATAAGATTTAGACATTGCTGTTACCATTTTGATCATAGATCTCAAACAAGAGGGCGGGTGGTAGCGCAGTGGTAGAATGTTGGACTTCGGAGCCATAGGTTCCAGGTTCAAATCCTGTCCTGCGTCAATGTTTGCGAAAGTTACCTTTCTGACACAATATTTATAGGATGCGCTGTTTGTCGTGGCAATGCAGTTTTCATCCTTGGTTTTGTCAGTACCAGCCGGTGCTCGCAGGTTTACTGCAATATTCAGCGCTACAAATGTTGCAGGTTTCCTCCTACATAAACTGACAAGCGGCTCTAAACCCCAATTAAAAAAAAAAGATATATATAATAATCAAACAAGAATTTGGTTACGAGTCCAACCCTCACCACACTTAACGAAAAGGTTTAAGTAAGTAGGGGAATTAAAATGTGTATTCGCATACAGCTATAAATAATTCATTTAGATGATGACATGTTTGACGGGTGTATTGGTTGTTTTCAGTGTGGTATATGTGCGTGTACGTTCCTCATCTCTGAGGAGCCTATTCACATGTCTTGTGATCATGACTTTTGTAGAGAATGCTGGGAGAGGTCAGTAACACATGTATTACTACTATTATAATAATAGGCTTACTGCATCATTCATCGCAAGCCATGATATTAGTGAAATAATCATGAAAGCAGCTCTAAACCCCAATTTAAAAAAAACTATACTATTAAGAATGATGCTTGAGTCGGCAGCTTTGAGCCATGAAGGTAGTAGGTCACAAGACCAAATTCCAAAAAATACCAAGAAATAAAGGTTCTGATGTTTTTCTCATCGGTGAATGTGATGATCAGTTGTCATTTCGCCAGTTTCTGTTACATTGGTGATGATTACTGACTGTATGCTCCAGTTATTTGAATCTGAAGATACAAGAAGGTGACGCCCATCACATCACTTGTCCTGCCTTTGACTGTTCCAAGCTGGTGCCTGTAGATGTTATAGAGAGTGTGGTGTCTCGGGATATGGCCCTCAGATACCTGCAGTTTGATATCAAGGTACAGTCCTTTCGTAGCAGTGCACAAATACCGGCTAACATTTTCTGTGATGGCAGCAAGTTGAAATTATCTGTAGTGAATTCATTGTGATGAATTCAGCAGTGAGAAGATTGAAAATGTTTTCTATTTATTTCAGGCATTTGTGGACAGTAATCCTGACATGAAGTGGTGTCCATACCCAGGGTGTGGACGAGCGGTCAAGCTTCCCGAACTGGACGGTCAGAACTCGAACGGTGCTCAAGGGCGCTTTAGGATCCCCAGTGACACGTCCCGGGGAGTGGACTGTGGGGTGGGGCACTACTTCTGCTGGTGAGGAATGACTTGATACAGTGCCATGTTGTAGTTCATAATCCTTGCTTTGCAGATGCTGCTCTCTGTAATAGTACTACTACACTGTCATGAAACAGAAACAATTTTTCATCCAAGTAGTGCCTACAATTGTGACATATTTAGGAAAATGTCATGATGTTAAAATTTGAACAATGCAGCCATTTGTGGAATAATACAAAGGGAGATAATTCTGTACAACGGATATGGGCCATGAAAGTCAAATTTGTGTTGATAAAGTATGTTAATCCTGTTGAAATTATTCTATTTGTTTTTACCTGCAGGGAGTCCTTGCATGATGCTCATGAACCCTGCAGCTGTGACAACTGGCAGAAATGGGCTGTTAAAGTTGCAGAGGTTAAACCAGAACAATGTAAGTGTATATAGCCTATTATAGCCTATCACTTGTACAACATCTACTAGCTACACTGTAGTGTGTCCACAATTGGGACAGGTGTATTCCATGCTAGTTTGTCTGATAGTTTTAACACGTACAGGGAGATGGATAGTTTACCTTGTGTTTGTGTTGACAGTGAACGGTACCGAGGAGGAAACGGAGACAGCAGCCAATTGTCTGTGGCTGGTGACCAACTCAAAACCATGTCCTAACTGCAAGTCTCCCATACAGAAGAACGAGGGTTGTAACCACATGAAGTGTTCAAAGGTAAGTGTGCTGATGGCATCATGTCCCTGATTGTGTACACTTATATATGCTCTCATTGCTTGGGTATGCAGATATTGCGATCCATACTCTTAATCTTAGCATGCTCATGTTGTGCTGTATTCTGTCATAGGCTGAGTACATGGACATTTTACTGTTTTATCTTTGTAGTCGATGCCTCCGTTTTCATATATTCTTTTCATAAGGTTTGGCTGTTTCCTTATGGTCAAGGGCACCTTTTCATGAAGATCCTGTATCCAGTAGAAGACCATATCACTCACCCTCACATAAGCGGTCTCCATTGCTTTATACAAGACCACTTATTACAGGGTTATGTTTTCATAGTGGATACAAGAGCTTCGTGAAAGGGTACCCTTGATAACAAAACTAACTGTAGTCAAACTACTTTTATGCTTGAACTCTGTGTGTGCATTCCAGTGTAAGCATGACTTCTGCTGGGTGTGTCTAGAACAGTGGAAGCGACATAACTCCAGCACGGGCGGCTACTTCAAGTGCAATAGATATGAAGCTCTCAAGAAGGTGGAAGAGAGGACCGCTCTCTTGGTTAATGAGGTGAGCAGGTGGCAGTTCAGTAGTACACGTGGTTTGATGATTTCGAAGTGAGCTTTGATGCAATATTAAGTCCATTTGTAAAAAATGTCTCATCTCAGAAGTGCATGTTCCCTCAACATACAGAACTAGCTGTCATGCTAATAATTGAAAACTGTCTTTTCTAGAATAGCTTATTTCATCAGGCGCTCCTCAAACTAGTTGTCACAGTAATATTTTTTATTGGTTTTAGGCAGAGGAGAAGAATACAAAGCTGCAGGAATTGAATCGATTTGTTCATTATTACACTCGTTTCAAGAACCATGAGAATAGTTACAAGGTGAGGAATGATCAAGAAACAGTAATTGATATGCTATATTCTGTTCTAAAAGATCAGAAAAATACTCTGCAAAATTTTGAAACCGTTTGAGGTCAAATTATATATGGGGATTTGTGAACCAAACTTTGAGTTGTGCTTGAAATTGGCAAAAACGTTTCGTCATTTCGGGGCCAGAATGAAATAAGAAAAACTGAAAGAAACAGAAATGTTTGTAATTTCCGAGTCATTATAATGTGAGATTTACTGCAATTGTGGTACTATTCAGGACGGAACTGGATACAACATAATTATATACTGCATGAATTACAATGTAATGCCATTATTTATCTTGTGACAGTCACTTTATGATATAGGATCTAGACAAATATTGAGCTGCCATTTGAGATTGCTATTATAATTTATATTTATGTTATAGCTCGAAGAACCATTACTGAAAACGGCTAAGAGCAAAATGATGAAGTTGGCAGAAGCTGTTTCTGACCCAGGTAGGATAATTGTAATATAACATCACGTATGGGTGAAAGATTCCTGCTGTGACGTAAAACAATAATTCATGCACTGTAATATAACCGCTTTGGCTTGGAATCTGTACTACATCAAAGTAGATTTTCGCTGCATGCCATTTACTTCCTATGATCATGTGTTGAAACTGGAAAGACATGCAAATCTCCAAGCACATCAGTTAGATATTGTCTGCATATGTTGTAGCCACCGCAAACACGGAGACCAAGTTTGTAGAGGATGCAGTACACCAACTGCTCAAGGCTAGACTGGTTCTCAAGTGTTCCTATGTATATGGCTACTACCTGGATGGGCCAGGCTACAAGAAGATCGTCTTTGAGTTCATGCAGGTCAGCCAATGCTGGGTGAACCCTCTCAGTGCTGGAGGCAACCAGAGATGCTCTATAGGCCTGCATTTCATGAAAGGGCCATACTTGTAGTCGTGGTGTAAATTGAGGGCTACATCATTCATTGCTATAGTAAAAGTATGGTGCATGGTTTGATTTAGGCCTGAACTGCAGTATGCTCCTTTCGTGAAATGCAGGTCAGAACTATAATTGGAATTAATTCAGCTGATCAAGTTTACTGTAATATCGAACATTTGACGTCGACTGATATTTCCACATTGACAATTAATACATTTTTTTTTACATTTCCAACTCTTGACAAAGCAAACTTCATTCCTCAGTTTTTTTGACTATGCAAATAAAATGTTATGGTTTACATTACAGTCTCCATGTCATTGCCTCTATTAAGTAAAAGAGGGAAAAATATTGTTTTTTAAGCTTTTATTGTGATTAGAAAAGAACAGTGAAAATTATCTGTGTTTGTATAATTAAGGACAATCAAATGTTTAATGAAGTTTGTTACTTAGTATAGCATACATGAAGTAATTGGGAAAGATGACAGTGCTTGGATAATTAGAAAATATAATTCCAACCAAACTTAATATTTTTTAGTGTAGAAAATATAATTATTTTTGGTGGCTAATTAATTTGATTAATGTATAACAGAGTTTGGATTAACGGGCAGTACAGTAATCTGCTACAATGACTGATTTCAGACTGAGCTTGAAGAAGGCATCGAAATCCTGTCTCAGATGGTTAACCGGCTGTATCTGCGGACACCTCGTAAGAAGATCATTGACCAGGCACATCTGGTACAGAGGAAGAGGCTGGAGTATCTCACCGCCATCTCAAAGGGTCTGGTCCCACCAGAAACTCCTCCATCCTTGAGGAAGAAGAGGAAGAAGAAATATAGCATGGAGACGGAAGATGTGAGGAAATGAAATGTTCTCTTTAGGATTCAAACATGGTGTTAGAATGACTAGAATCACCATTTGTGTATGGCAGCACGGTGGTAGGTGGCCAGATTCAGATGTCTGTGACTGAGCATCAATATTTACAGGTTCCTTTTTTGAGCGATCATTATCAGGTCCACTGCCTGTACTGCTGCAGTTGAGTTATCATCTGTGGTTCGTCAGTACCAGGCAGTGCTCGCAGGTTTACTGTTACGCTGAATGCTATGTGTGTTGCAGGTTTCCTCTTGCTGTAGACTGTGATATATTTTTTAAAGTGGCCAATATATAAAAAGTAAAATACATGAAAAATAAAATAAGAAGAATCAGTACAAAATGTCTTGAAATAGAAGGATTCTCTAAAGAATGGCCTATATTAAATGGCTTTCTCCAGTTGCATTGCTTTTTCGCATTACTTTTGCATTGACACATGGCTTTGATTGTACAGGAGGACCTGCGTAAAGCCATCCTAGCCTCCATACAGGAGGTGGACCCAGCCAATCCCTGGATCAAGGATGCCTCGGGCAGACACACCAATGTTCTGGCCTATCTGGAGTGGCCAGCTGACGACAGTGATGACTCTGAAGCTGAAATTTCTATGACGGCTCTGAAGAACTATGGTGAGTCAGTTTCATGTCTGGCTGACTTTTGATAATAAGCTTAAAAAGTTGAAGGTTAATTGTATTCCTACTTCATTAATCACAATAGCAACTTTTAAAAAGATATTGAGTTGAAATACAGTTGTGACCTAAAAAGATTAATGAAAATAAAATTGTCAATATAATTATTTATTCAGAAATTTAGAAAAAGATTGTTCAGAAATTTCAGAAATTTAGAAAAGAATTGTTCAGAAATTTAGAAAAGTGTGGGGTTGAAATAAATTTGACCTAATAATATTTACTTGTGTATTTCTGAGGAGAAAAAAAATTTGATGGAAATGTTGAAATAATTTAGTATTTTTTCTCTCTCCTCCAGGAAAGTGTTGTGGACCAGGGTGTAACCGTCCTCGAGCCCCAAACCCCCGTACTGGTGACATCCACGACTACTGCAGTCTGAGCTGTCTGAGGAGTGACCAGGAGGAGAAGGCAGAGCGGGAGCAGCAGGGTGAGGACACTGGGGGAACTGGGGGATGGGGTGGTGGTGGGGTCTGGCAGCAGGGTCAAGATAATCAGTGACAGGGCGAGGACACCAGCGGATGATGGGGAACCAGGGAGGGGTGGTGGTGGTGGTGGGGGGGGAATGCTGGCAGCAAGGTCAGGATGATGGGGAACTGGGGGAATCAGTGGGTTGTGGCATAGTGGTAGAGTGTCAAATTTTGGATGTCAAAAGGTCCCGAGTTCGAACCCGGCCAGGGGAACCGAGGATTGAGGTGTCTGCAGGTTACCTTTTCTTAATGCGGTCGTGATAGGATGTAGTGTGAATTGTTATTATCATTTGTCAGTACCTGCTGGTGCCCGAAGGTTTAATGCATCATTGTGATACAGGTGATGGAGACTTCTTCCTACCATATAGCTCACAAACCACATATGAGTAAGATTATTTCTCTCTACAGATGACATTCCTGAGGTGATCCTGGATGAACACATGGACCTACTCCGGGCGTTGGAGATGTCTCGGCTGCAGTACCTCAGAGAGAGTGGACTCATCCATGTGCCTGATTCAGAAGAACAGCTGTGAGTTTAATCTATTCTAGAAATTAGGTGAATTAGAATTAAGTTGAACTACCGTATATCCTGGGGTATAAGCCCAGGGGGCTCACTTCATACAATAATGGATAATAAGGTACTTGGCTTATACCACAAGAAGATCCCAACTAATAATGGAATGGTCTATTTCCGCACATGATTTACCGACCCAGTTCACGAGTTCTTGGCGAGTTGGTGTCTTAAAATTCTCACTAATTGAATTTAATTAAGATATTCACACCTCTAGGCCTACAATGACAAAGAAATTGAATAGTGATCTTAACCTATTCGACAATAAAACAAAGGCTCAATGTTTGCGTGTTGTGAAAATGGTATATGGTACTACAATTTCCAATGACAATAGGCACAGCAATTTCCCATAGATCCACAGAAATCCGATGATTTATTTATCCAAGGGTTGATTTATTTGCCTTGGACTTGACTTGGGGCCTGTAGACCTGACATGCCATGCCTGTAACAATGAAATTGTCTGCAAAACAATTAAACAGCTTTATCCCACCTTTATTAGTTGACGTTACAAATGTTAATGTGCATGTTTAGGATCCCACAGTTCTTCGTGAGGAGATGCAGCATGTTGCGACAGCAATCCGCGAGTGTTGGCATGACAACGTGGCGACATTGCTGAGGTTGACGTTGAGCGAGGACGCGAAGCCTGAAGACGAGGTTCTCCTGGAGCTGGACAACAAATACGACGTGCTCAAGGACAAGCTGATAATTGAGGTGTGTTTATTTAGTTTAATCTTGTTATTAGGACATGTATTGATCAAGCAATGATTCAATCATTCAGTGGACGGGTGGTAGCGCAATGGTAGAACATTTGCAGACACCATCATGATAGAATGCACTGTCTGTACCGTGGCAATGCAGTTCTAGTCCTCGATTTGTCAGTACCAGCCAGTGCGTGCAGGTTTACTGCAACATTACATTCACGGATGTTGCAGGTTTTCTTCTGTGATATGAGCCGTGAAATGAGTGAAATAATCTTGAAAGTGGCTCTAAATTCCAATTTAAAAATATTGAAGCCCTTTGATTGCTCATTGACTGAAGTGGGTGTAATACTAGGATCCCTTCTGCTGCAGCATGTACAGTTCTAGCATTAATATCCCCGCCACCCAAGTCTTTATATCTACTTCCACATAGCCTAACTTAGTAGGTCTACCCCTCTGAGCCGTGACACGTGTCCTAGGAGATTCCCCTGTCAGCGACTGTTGCTTCAAGAAAGTGGTTTTCATCATTTTCACGGTTGATTCTGACATTTTGAAATTGAGTTCACTGGAAAACTTCCTTACAGCTGTCATAACCCCATTATTAACAGCATAAACAGCAATCTATGCTTGAATAGTTTCGTCGTACTGTTTATATTCCCCACGCTTTCGCTTTCCACTTTCGTTCAGTTTGTCAACAGAAGTGTTACCAGCCGCGATCAACTCAGTTTTCAGTTTTACAGTCATTTGGGTTTACCAAACCTGGTGTTTTTGGCTGTGGGCAATTCTTTAACCACGCTCTGAGAGACATCATGATGACATCAATATGCCTGGATATAATAATGGTGCCTTATATACGCACAGTAAATTAGGCAATCTAATAACGTCCTATTTCACTGTTTATCTATCACAGAACCATGTATTCGATGAATCCCAGTCATTTCTTCTCGCCTAATCTTGTTAACCGTAACAATAGGAAGCCAATACTAGTACTGATCACGATGCCATGTCCTGCTCTATTCATCGCCAATTACCTGGTTTAATCCTATTGCCCTAGTCATTGCTAAATACTTGCCTTTATCCTATTGTCTTTACAACTAGTTGCATTCGTAAACGCCAGTGAGCACGTTATAGTAGTACTTTTGTTACGTGAGTGAATATTTTTCCCCCCATTTTTTGTGTGCAAATGCACGTAAGTTAATTCCCGCGAATATATCAATTTTAGCATTTGCGCGAAATTTGCATCCGCGAAATATAAGTCTTTTACAGTATTATATCACACCTGACTACAACTATACACCATTGCTAAAGTTGACGTCAAGGTTACCTTAGAGTTATGTCATTTTGGAAAGATGGGTTTACCTTAATTTACACAGAAAATGACCATACTTTTAAATACACACATATGTTAGTGTTTTTTAGTGGTTTTATCTAGCACTGACCTGGGATCCGCAGCTGTATTCCGCTGAGTGAGGTCTGCAGATGTGTGAGTTTGGTGGCCAGGTGTTCCCACTGCCGCACCAGACGCTCCAGCTGCTGGCCATACAGGCTGGCCTTCTCCACCAGGACGTACGTCTGGGAGCTGAGGTGCTGATGCTGGACATGGCAGCGGTCCCGCACTGAGGCTGGACACTGGGCGGCCAGGGAGTCCAGCATGGCCTTGTGCACCTCCATGTCACTGAAGAAGTCCTGGAGATGGCACAGACCACAAGCACATCACATGACAGCCATGTCATCATCATCATCATCATAATAATAATAATAATAATAATAATAATATATAATAATACTAATAATTATAAAATAAAATATAATAATAATAATAACAATAATAATAACAATAACAATAATAATAATAATAATAATAATAATAATAATATAATAACATGCACATTTATATTGAGCCAAAACCCTGATCACTAGCTTGCCCACAGCACTACATATCTTAAACATTATCACATTTGAACATTTTCAGCAAGGACCTTATGTAGAAATTCACTCACTATTTCAAAACATTATATTAAATGTACCTGTGGCTCTGAAATTACTGTTTCCTGCTATATTTAACCCTCTCCCTTTAGGGCATCTCTGGGTGCCTCCAGCATGGAGAGAGTTAATAGGCCAATGGACCAATAATGTAGCACGTTGAGCACACACCTTGTGCATGGAGTCTAGCACAATATAAATCCACATAATATAATTTTGAATATTTTTTTTTCATTTAACAAATGGAAAAGGGTAATTCTACTTTAAAGACATTCTGCCTTGTAAGATTTAGATACTGAATCTACCTTATGTGATGTTAACTGATATCTGAGGTGAGTGAGGTCAGTGGCAGCAATGTCCTCAGACCTCAGCTTGACCTCGGCCACCTCAATGAACTGGCTGTAGTCCTGCAGCATCTTCTCATACTGCTCCTGGGCAGACTCCAGTTGTAGAGCAGCAGACCGGCACTCCGCTACCTGCCGCCACAACAACACATCACCACGCATTCTTAATCAGCTTCTCTTTCATCCTAGCTGCTCCAAATGCGATAATATTCTCCATTACATTAATTACAGTCACTGCTTTAGGGTATTTTTTATTTATTTATTTTTTAAATTGGGGTTTAGAGTCGCTTCCAAGATTCTTTCACTAATATCACGACTTGTCAGTTTAGGGCAGGAGGAAACCTGCAACATCCGTAGCTGTCAATGTTGCAGTAAACCTGCGAGCATCAGCTGGTACTGTCAAGACCAAGGATGATAACTGCATTGCCACTCTACAGACATCGCATCCTATCAATATCGCGTCACTTAGGGTATTTCAAGTTGCTTTATCTATGAAGAATAGTCAATATAAAACATTTGGATGAATCGTAACATTTATCGATAATTACCTTTCTCTGCATGTCGGTATAGTTGTTCTGCAAAGTTGTGAGTTGTGAAGAGGCAATTCCTTGAGGATAACTTGCAGACAATTCCTCCTCTCTGTGTCGTAGTCTGCCTAGTGAGTCTTCGCACTGATACAACTGTTTCTCCATCTCCTGTGAACCCAAATTCAAATTTCCTATCCAAAATGTTTTTAATTTCCCATGAGCCCAAAATAAAATTTCACATGAATCTACTTCTGTCACAATGGTGGCCAACAAGCCCCAGATGGAAACTGGCCTGCTAGACACACACTACAGTATCTCTGAGTATGGTTGTACCTGGATGTTTTCTACCAGATGCTGGGCGGTGGCCGGTGAAGTCTGTGGAGTCTGGACCATCTGCTGCACCATCTCCAGCTGCTTCTGAAGCCCGCCCACCTCGTCCTGGAAAGTGTCATTCAATGTACATCAAGGAATTGCTAGCTACTTTTACAGTACAATCAATTTTCAGTGGAATCCACTAGTCTCGATAGCATTATGTAATTGTTTCAATGGAGACTGTCTCAGCTATATTTTCACGAATTTACAAAACTCTTTTTATCGTACATACAAGGCCAGCAGGCTGAACTTTTGGCATCTGTTCTAAAAATTCAAACATGGAGGGAAAAAGGACACCACACCGGTGTTACACATATCTTACATTGTTAAATACTTCATGTATGAGGAGCTGGTATCATTTTCAGACAGGATTTACGAAAACAAGGAGCACATGAAGCATTGATAAAGACATGAGTTGTGGCACGAGGTGGTGCTGGTGCTGACCTGGTGCTGTTTCCAATGAGAGTCCACCTCACTGAGCTCTCGGCCGCGGTGCTGGCTGTGGCTCTCCAGGAGTGCCACGCGGTCGTGGAGGTTGACCAGACTCTGGTTGATCATGGTGTGACTCTCGCCACTGCTGGCAGACAGCACCTTGTTGGCCTGCTGCTGCATTGTCTGGATGTCCTGCTGCAACTCCCGGATCTCCTCCTGCAACTCCTGCAACATACACAAACATACACGTTGTTCAGGTCCCGATTTCTCGAAACAAACTTGAAAGTTTGAGATTTTGCTCAGCTGAGATTTCTCCCATTGATTTACCGGTAAGTTAATTCTTGAAATCAGTGCTTGGACTGTCAATACATAGCAATGGGGACATTAATATAGTGAGGCCCACTGTCTTTACAGTATACAGCTGATTAATCTACCGACTTTACAGTTGTACTGAAACCTAAATAACTAAAGAAAACCATATTTAATTAAATAATTAAGAAA
>JAUTBT010065215.1:0-14300 GCA_032361225.1 Lepetodrilus schrolli
AGAGAGAGAGAGAGAGAAGGAGAGAAAGAGAGAGGAGAGATAGAGATAGAGAGAGAGTATGACTCATTTTGTTTGATAGCCTCACATGACAAAATGTCAAATTGGTTGAACACAGATACAAATGGATGATGTAGACATATGCCATGTTTTTTTTTTCTGTCTCTACCGTAAGTTGAACTTGGGAGCTCCAAGTACGTTTATGCTCAGCAATAATATTAAATTACGAGATTGCTAAATCCTCATTGGCTGGAAAACAAGTCTGCGCTCAAATGAACTATTTTTGTACTGACTTTATAACGTTTGCAGTCACAGTTGATCTCTTGTTGATGATAAAACTCCCAATTAAAATGATTTCTGTCCTTTGGTTTTGATAGCAAGATCTAATAAAGTGAACTTTTGACAGCTGTCGAGAATCTTGTATTGATTTAGGCAATCATTTTAAACTAAAGCGGAAAAAAATGGAAAGGCGAAACGGCAATGCTGCAATTGTTATCGTGAATTTACATTTAACCTCTTCCATGCTGGACTAATTCCAATGACGGTTCTATAAGTCATGTCTGATTACCTCCAGCATTGAGATGGTTAACCAACAGCTGGTTTACATCTATCTGCAGAATAGTGAACTGAGGAGCTGTGATTATGTTGTTTTTTTGTGGATTATATGGATAAATTTAAAGCTCATTGTTAGTGCACAGTAACCACATGCTTTAAGCATTAACAAGGATATATATTAGCATTGTTAATTACCGTAATGATAATCACTGCATATGGGTGAAAGATTCCCGCTGTGAAATAAAACAATAATTCATTCTCTTACTACAGTATAAAATATTTTAAGCCGTGTGAAAACTGATTTAATTGTACAACTGGTTTCTACTAGATTTATGTATAATTATTTATTTATATATTAATTTATTTTTATTTCGTAGTATACCATGGATAGACTGGTTGAATTGAAGAATTCTTGCAACATTTATGTAAAAGTATGCAATCGATTAAATATGGCAAATGTCAATTTATGTAATATGAGTATTAATTAAAAATGTATCATGGTTATAGTAATTAATCATTTGGCCGAAAGTAATTTTAGTTATTTTGATAATCCGGTTACAAATTAACGATTAATTGAAAGTGAATGAGTAGACCCCCATGTTCATATTATTACTTTTACTGAAGACTATTTTAAAGATTGCATTAATGTATTATAACCATGTTTGGTTCTATTTAGTCTTGGAGGTTGTTTTGATCAACTGTTGATTTACATTTGAAGCTTAAATACTGCTTGAAAACTACTTTCTTAAAACATATTTGAAATAACACTAAATGGGAACAATTTGAAGGTGAAACCTTTACTTCAACGAAACCATAGCAGTCTCTTGAGTGACCCTTGATCAGGCTCATTAGCAGAAAGATTGCAAGCCGATTTCCCAGGATTTGACTCCACATCTTCTATAAATAGCCTGTTTACCTGGGTTGACCACAGCGATTCACCTTTACGCGGAGACTGATGTGTCGGTACCAGGCACTGCTAGGCACGCAGTGTCCCTCAAACAATACCTGTTCACGCGACATGTCCATTAAGCGATGCACACCAGTATATTTAGGTGCACGCGGCCCTGTTTTCTCCAGTGGCCCTGTTTTCTCCCGCCAGCACACTGGAGCCAGTGTTTGTTTTACAACAGACACCGTTTGTGACAGGAAGGAGCTTTGTAGACAAACTACAAAATAATGGACCCGAGTCGTCTTGGTCTACCTGTGTCTACGTATATACACACAGTTGCAACCAATAGAAATGTGTTATTAAGTGTTGGGCAACAAGATTTGGGATATTATGATATTAAAATGAATTCTATGACTCGTTGTAATATTTAAATAAATTCTATGGCTAGTCGTAATATTAAACTATATCTATGGCTAGTTTTAATATTAAAATTAATTCTATGGCCCGTCGTATGCTTGTGATAATCAAATGTGAAGTTTGGGGCCGAATATTGCGTAATAATTGTTAACTAAAGTTGAGGAGGGTAAAACATGACATAGCAGATTTTGTGGATATAGCAGTTTAACCTTCTAACCTCTGGAAACACTCCCAATGACTAAGGCTTCTCCTGTTGTCAGCAGTGTGGAAAAGGTTAACTTTAAGTTGACTTTATGTTCATAGTAAAAGTAATTAAATGTGTCGGGCACAAACAGATGTGTGAACTTATTTGTGGACAGAACAAGAACCTCATTCCAGTTTTCATTAAATTATGGGTTGTATCTTTTGTCATGAGAAAGAATTATTATTTGTTGTTTTGTAACTCCAAATATTTCCAGTTTTCATCAAATTATGGATTGTATCTTTTGTCCTGAAAAAGAATTATTATTATTTATTTTGTAACACGAAGTTATCCTAAGTTCATTGGATTGTTGATAATGTTGATGGTTTACTTCTTTCTTGTCATCGTTCCATAGGTGTCTCTGTCGGGTTCCATTAGTGTTATTTGTGAGTAACAGGAAGCATCTTTCAGTGGTGAATCTCAGAAGTTCTCCATGGCTCCCAATATGCCAGAGCTTCCCAGTGCCACTTTCTCAGACTTGGAATGCTAAATATAGGCATGCAGGCCTGTGTGTATAGTCATTTGTGTACATCTTCGTATCTAGGCTAGTTGCAGCATGAATCGATGACTTCATCCCTTACCCTAACCTCCGATTGCTTTCTTACTTGCATGATGGCTTCAATTGCAGTTTAGTTATAGCTAACCTTCTGTAGTTTGTATTTTAAGACATTTTCATATTTCAAATATTGAATGCTATTCAAATATTAAAATTCGTTCTTGCCTTTCATGAGTTTCTGTAGTCCTGCATGGTAAGATACATTTGTGGTTGAGTACAGTTATCTCAGCATGATGTCGATTGGTTGATTTTAAAGATGTAATTACTGATGTATGGAATTGATTGAGCAGTTTATTTGAATTGTTGTGTAATGCATAAATCATTAGACTGTGTGTGTATGAGTAAATGTGCACATGCACACGCATGCACAAGTGCATGACCAGTTCCAAGTTTTATCCGTTTGATTCTATTTAGTAATTGGTCCAGTTCTGTCCTAACTCTTTGACTGCATTGATTGAATTAACTGTATGATTAATTGCAAATGTGTTTTTTTTGTTGGTTTAGACATATGTCGTATGTTTGATATTTTTGTCATCCATTTTCAACATAAATGTTATTATTTTTATTAATGATTTCTTTTTCAGAATTCTTTTTTTCTTCTGATTTTTCTTATTAAATGATTTGTTGTTGTTACATAATTAATAATATTGTCTATACATTCACAACACCAATACAGCAGTACATCCAGCGACATGAAGTAACAATGAAGTACTTACACAGAACGTACATGCCACAAGTCATAACTGGAAATGTTATTGTTTCGAGGAAAGGCTAGTTCTTATTCTGAGAAACTGGAGTTTATGAAAACTAGACTGTTATCAAGTTAATGAGGTAGCCACCATTTCTCTGGATAGGATGTCGATCAGTTAAACCAGATATCCTGTAAATACCCAATCACTCCCTGTAAATACCCAATCCTAGCCCAGGTGGGTAAATCTGCTGTTTCATTTTATGACGAAGATTATAACTGTCTGTAAACAAGACCAAGTCATGTTGCCAGTTGGGTTTTGATGACCGACATTGGTGGGGGTTAGGTCTGAGTTGGCACGGTGCCAGCATGTAGATAGAGAGACCCTGCTGGCCGCGTGAGTGTAATATACAAAACACAGACAGTGTGTTATGGCGCAGACTGCATTTAGAGCAGAACAGTGCTGGCAGAAACAGAACCAAAATGGCTGCTATCTCCTGTGCAGGTCTATTCGGTTAATAAGTTTCTCAAGTACAGAAGGGTGTCTCACGTTACAAACTTGGCACACCAGCTGAAAACATGTATTTGGAGACCATCTGTTTATTAGCTTGGCCAGTCATAGGGCAAATCCAGCTGGAGGTTAAAACATTTGTTTTAACATCAGAATCGAATCTTCACCTCTTGAGGGTTAATTGAAACCAAAGGAGCATGTTATCACAAAGGGTGATGGCACTGTGGTAGATTATCAGACTACTGAGAATAAGGTCCCAAGTTAGAACTTGCCATCATGCATTCTCCGCAAAAGCCGCTCATCGTGGAGTTATCATCCTTGGTTTCTCAGTACCTGCTGTTGTTGGCAGGTTTACTGCAATACTGTGCATTGCAGGTGTTGTAAGTTTACTCCTAGCATGACAAGCTGCATATAAATGCAAAATACTTTTGAAAAATCAACTTTAAAAAAAAAGAGAAAAGAAATGGAGAAAAAATAAATAAACGCATCATCATGTTCACTGTAGAAGATAGCTTGCCATTGGGCATGATCTGAATTGAGACTTTCAGGTGTGCAGTTTAACGCACTACCAACTCAACTATCCTGCTGCCTTTCAATATAGATCAGTGTCTACTGGTAACATGTTTGACATAGCCCAGAACAGTCTGAGATTTGAGCTTTGGTTCCTGAGAAGAGCAGTTACAGGACAAGACACAGTCTGCTAGGCCTTGTTCATGAGCGACTTTTCCCTATAGATTTATTATCGTAGGTGTGGTCAACAATGTTTCATGTGATTTAGTAGGCAAGTTCTAGTGTTTGTCAGGACTACCCCAAATAAATTCAGGCATTATATTTCATTCACCCTCTCAACAACTATATCATCATATAACAGTATCCAAGCCTATTCCCGGAAATGATACATTTTTTTTCACATTTTCCTGGATGTTCACTGAACATTTTGATTTCTGACATATTGTTTATTTTGATATCCGACATTGTTTTAATACTTAACACTGTACACGTGCAATAGATAACACCTGTGATCGTGGTGTGTGTAACCTTGGTAACGGTCATGGTTACCCAGATTTCATCTGGGTCCCCACAGTGATGTGTGGTTGTCAACAGACAGATCATGTTCCTGGGGAGTGACACCCAGGGAGTAACACCTGTGGAGACACTAGAGAGTGACCCTAGGGGAGACAATTCTAATCATCTGTAGACCCCACACCACACCCTTGAACCCACTTTCCCCAGTACGTAGGATTATCCTTGTTGGTGCACTTGTATATATTCACTTTAAACAGCAGTGTAACAGAAACCCAGCCAATGGTTTACTGCAATAGCAGTTTTACTGCAACATTCAGCGCTATGGTTGTTCTGGGTTTCTTCCTGTCAAGCCATCATTGCAAATGGGTTAAATATTCCCACAGCAACATTAAACTCCATAATCATAATCACTAGGCTGGTAATTACTATCTTTTACTTCATGCTAGTCAACTTAAATATTCTCAATAATGCAAATATTAAAATTTTCTTAGCATGAAGGATAAATGTCAAGAAAGTCTAATTTATTCATATTAACATAAATAGGAGACTCTGCTTCTTTTGTGATGAAATTCCCTCAAAGCTTTACAATATTTATATATACTAATTTATCTCTTCATTATAACTATTGGAATTATGTAGTTTTGAAGAAAAACTCCACCAAACAGTATAACAATATTGTAATTTTCCATATGTTAGTTGCTTCTCTTCATGGCCAATGCATTTCAGCGAGCAGCTCGTAATTGAAAACATGTATGTACGTCACTATAGGTGTATAGCGGACCAGGTGTAGGCTACAGGTGTATAGGGACTGGCAGGCCGGAGGGAGTGAAAGTAGTATGAATGCTAGGCTGCAAAAAAAACCCACCAAGTCCAGACATAGTGTACAGGATCTGTTTGGGTTCTTACACTAGTGTCTTAACCTCCTTCCTGCTAGAGCTCCCCACAGATTAACCCTTTAGGTTCCAGCTGTGTTAATCCCTGCTGGTTCCAGCTGTGTTAACCCCTGCAGGTTCTAGCTGTGTATGTGGCCCCTGGTGCCAGGGAAGTGGGTGAGATAGCATCAAGGACAAGAGTGCAGTAGATTCCACTTTGTTGTTGTGGAGTGCTCTTGTCTGCTTTCATCATTAGTCTACAGTTGATAAGAGCTGTGTTACCTCTTCGTAGGTGTAAACCATAAAGCTAGCCTTTAGTACGCATATTGGATAGTGACATTTTGTTGCAGATATCTTTCACGAGTCCACTAAATTTAATCAATTCGTTCAAAGATAATTTAACAACTGACTTGAGTTGTCTAAGCGGTTTATCAAGGAGAACATAAACCTATTTTTATGAGGGCTACTTAAACATGATATACCCATCCTTTTTGTCTTCGATATAGAAAGAAGGCAGGCCATATTCATATCAAGACCTTTTTTCACTCTTTGGTGTTAGATGGCCCGTTTGGTGCAGGTGTCTGAAATTGAGATTGATCACAGGTAAGGAGAGGTCATCAAAGGGACACAACTGTGTAACCGTATGCCCGATCATCTTTTAATGTATATTGACATGATCGAAACTGCATCGCTGCGTTGACCACAGGGTCATTGCTTGTGACTGGGGTCACTTCTGGCTTGTCACTGAGGGGTCAGCGAATAGTAGTGAACCCCACAAGCGGACAATGGGCAGGCATTCCCTTTGATTTGTCAGGTGGGGGTTCTGTGACTGAACGTGATATAACCCACCCAGGTCGGTGGGTGCAGGCTCCTGCTCAAACTTTTGACCCCCTGCTAGAAAACAAGATAGGGAGGGGATTTAGGGCTCAGGTTGTCTGGTCTCAGGTGCGGCAGATCTTGTTTCTCCCTGCCCCGAGGCAGTGGCCATTTTCTAACATCAATGAACATATTGCCTTCTGGAGGATGAAATTGTTACTGTGCTTCTGTACAGTCCGACTCTGCCTGACTGGACATAAAAGAGAAATAACGATGGTTTGAGACGCTACTGATGCAGAGAAATGTGGATGAACACTCCCCACACACCGCATTGATCGTGCGAATTGAATATGTAAATGATTTTTCTTATCTGAAAATGAAATGTACGTCCCATTCTGTATGGGTGTTTAAAGGATGTGGGAATGTCGATAGGAAATCTGATATCTGTTCCAATTGAAAACATGAAGTAAAAAGACGTGAAAATTATTTGGTCAGATAAGAAAAAATTGTCATGAAAGATGAAGGAAAATAAATAATTTGAAATGATCACCACAAATTGAACATGATAAGAGTTTTCATGATAATATGAACAAGAAAATCACATCTCTAGTTGTGAATCACTTATGGGTGAAAGATTCACGCTGCGATGTAAAACAATAACTCAGTTACTAGTTGTAAATAGAATAAGAAATTTGTTGACCATTCAGCCGGCTCCGTGGCTCCGTGGCGTAATGGCGTCGCCCGGAGTATGGAAGGTCGCGGGTTCGATCCCCGGTCGCACCATACCAAAAGACATTAAAAGATGGTACTTGTTGTTCCCCTGCTTGGCGCTCAGCATTAAAGGGGTAAAGCAAGGACTGGTCGGCTCGGAGTCAGTATACTGTGTCCGAGTGGGGTATTCATGTTCTATCTGGGCATGATATACCTCCAAGTGAGCTAGCTCTATAAAAACTGGTGGAAATCCTGACTAGTACAAGCAGTACATATGCATGCAAGCCACGATGTGAGTGAAAATAAATCTTGAAAGTGGCTTTAAGCCCCAAATCAACCAACAACCAATGTACCCTTGTTCTTTATCAAGTAAATGAGATGTGACTAATGTCTAATACTATTTGTCCCGGTACAGGAAGGCAGAGGATGGTCATTGTTTGTTTGGAGGCTGGGCAAGGATGGCACAGCCTATTGTGGCCTTCAATGTGGTGGAGGTAAGTGTGATTCTTGAAGCTAGGCCAAGAGTGATACGATCCATGATCAATGTCGATATCTGAACTTTTAAATCATTCCGTGTGTCAAATGGAAATCAGCTTTTTAACATGCGAATGTATATTTGTTGCAGTGTAATTGTTCTGGGCCCCCGATTGAAGCGCGTTGATAGTTGTAACTCCAATTTGTTGACATGGATTTACTATTCTCGTAGCGCTACAATCGTTTTAAGGAACGGGGGTGACCTGTTTATTTGTTCCTAATGTCACCACACGGTGGTCGGTTTGTTGAGTTTGTTTATTATTGTTGTAGGTGGCCAAGCCGTTAATAGGAGAGACACACCCATCTCAGGTGAGAGCAGATGTTATGATCAACCTTAGTGTCAGGCCGGAGGTCAAGTGGGAATGGGAAGGTGAGCATTGTGTCATTTCATATTTTAATTTTAAATTATTTACAATTTTATTAATAATTTTATTGCTATAATACCAGAGAATCTGGTTGACTAAAACTATTGTAGCGATAACGGTGTTTTGAGCAAATAGACTTACACTTCTAGCGGGTCCATTAAATTAGAATTGCAATCAATTATTCTGAGCAGCGGAGCCCATCACAATTACCATGACAACAAGCCTTCACACATGCGACGTTGTTGCAGGTCTGAGGAAACACGACGTGGCGTTCCTGATCACACTGCGGCCCGAGGTGGACATCGGCTATCGCTACGACCACCGCCAGCCGTTCATACCCCAGGTGGGGCTGATGTATGTGCGGGGCTGCGAGATCGAGGGCATGCTGGACGACACTGGCAAAGTCATAGAAGAAGGTAAGCAGTGTCTTCATATTCCTTTACTTTGGTACACAAGCTCTGTACGAGTCCTTGCCTGAAAAGCCCAATCAAGTGAGCCACAAAGGGCTATTTATTTATTCTTTCACTTTTATCAATTTAGGGCATGAGGAAACCTGCAACATTCATGGCATTGAATGTTGCAGTAAACCTGTGATCATCGGCTGGTACTGACAGACCAAGGAAAGGGCTGATAGTCAAACCCTGATGTGTTCATCACAACAAAGCACCTAATGTTAATAATGTGGCATGTCAGTAATAATTTCTAACAAGTGTTTTGATTGGTCAGTGTAAAAATAGGTCCCAGGATAAATGGTACCAGGAGGTGAATTAAAACGAATCCTTGGAGTCATGTATCGTATTGCATGGTAAGAAACGATATTTTATTTATTTATTATTATCCCAGGACCTGACCCTAAACCGGAGATTCACGGCGACACGAGAACATTCCGGGTGTGGTTGGATCCAAACCAGTACCAGCAGGACATGACCCACACTGTGGGCGGGGGAGAGGTAATGTAGACTGGGGACGGCACCGAGACTTCAGCAGAATTCACAAATTTATGTTTGGGATTATGGAATGCATTTGAATTGGTGGTGGAAACACTACCTCTTGTGAATCAAATGTTAAAAAAAAACAAACTAGAAGTTGCTGAAAAGACTTGAGATGACTTCAAATGATGTGATATCGTCACATATGGGTGAAAGATTCCCGCTGTGACGTAAAACAATAACTCACTCACTCACTCTTAATGATATGATAAAATGTCTTCATTCCACAGAATGATCATGCCATGAAAGTTATACCTCTCTGTACATGTACAATTATTGTAGTTCGCTGATCATTCTGAGGAACAGGACCGTAAACTTTAAAAGTGACATCCTCTGAATACTTACTACCAGATTATCGCAAGTCCACTGTATTATTAATTTGAATCGTGATTTCTTTTCTACCAGGATGTGTACGAGACATTTAATGTCATCATGAGACGCAAGCCCAAAGAGAACAACTTCAAAGCCGTGCTGGAAACGATCCGAGACCTAATGAACACCAACTGTGTGGTGCCGGGCTGGCTGCACGATCTGATCCTGGGATACGGCCAGCCCAACTCAGCACACTACCAGCAGTAAGTCTCTGCGCAGTACAGGCATGGCAATTTTCCGCAGATCTGTGGAAATCCACTGATTTGTTTGTTCAGAGGTATTTTTATTTGTCCTGGTCATGGCGGGTTTGTTTTCTGCTGAATTCACAATTGTTTGTTGCCAGGCAACTGTTTCAGATCATATTTGTGTAGGTTGCCTTTGTAGCTATTTGAGTTCACATGTCACCGTGGCATCTGTTTTTAAGTTTATATGTCACCATGGCAACTGTTTGAGTTTGTATGTCACTGTGGTAGATGTTTGGAGTTTTTATGTCACTGTGGTAGCTGTTTTTTCATAGGTTGCCATGGAAGACTTTTATTGCCAACACAGATTTTAGGTTATCAATCTTACCTCTTCATTAATGAAATGTCCATTTCAGAATGCCCAACAAGATCCTCAGTCTAGATTGGAACGACACATTCATTAACTATGACCATTTGAAGGCCAGCTTTCCCGACCATAAGGTTACCATGGCAACAGACAATAAGGAGGAATGGGTTCCGCCTTTCAGGTATTTTCAAATTGAGTTCCTTCCGTTATTTCCCCTCATTCTGACATGGAAGGTCACGGGGTCCATCCCTGGTTACCTCATACCAAAAGCCATTAAAAGATGGTACTTGTTCCCCTGCTTGGCGCTCAGCATTAAAGGGGTAAAGCAAGGAATGGTCAGCTCGGAATCAGTATACTGTGTCTGAGTCGGGTAGCCATGTTCTATCTGCGGCATGATATTCCAAGTGAGCTAGCACTATAAAAACTGGTGGAAATCCAGCTAGTAAAAGCAGTACATATGCATGCATGCCATGATGTGAGTGAACAAATCTTCAAAGTGGCTTTAATCTCCAAATCAACCAACCAACCAACACCTGGCCCCGAAATTACAAAGCCTTTGAGTATATATGAGGATTTTTGCAACCTTGAGTTGAGCATGAGTTTGTACTAAAAAAGGTTTCATAATCTCAGGACCTCGGACTACAAAATGACCTTTTTGTGAAACACGCACCACTGGCATTACTTCAGGATGTTACCCACCTAAAACAAACCTCATACCATCTGGATTACAAACTATGGCATTTTCAGTTTCCTCTACTCTATTACGGCATCTCCAGTCACCTCCAGCAAAAGAAAGGTTAACACCTAAAGCAAGCCAACAATGTCCTCCCTTCTGTATTCAGTACTCTATTAAGGCATCTCCACTACATGATCAAGAAGGTTATGGTAATAGGAACACTGGTGGGAGATCTATAATAGTGATACTCAGCTTTCAGCAGGTGATGTCAAGGCAGATCTCGAAATAATCATGGTCACAATCTTGCTGGTTAATGACCCATGAAATTGGTTGATAGAGTGACACCAAGGACTTGTCCAATACCAATATCTATGTCAGCAGGATCTCTGGATTATCATCTCTTTCTGACTTGGCCCTAATTTGTGGAGCTACAGTGGTAAGCCTGATGGAGATGAAGGTTACTGTGTAGCTTATGGAATACTGATCAGTTAATAACTGCTGCTTTGCTATGAGGTTGATAACTGTCAGTTTACTATGGATGGAATATCATCCATAATGTCTATATCACTATTCAATCTGATGGGAAGTCACACCAGAATGGAAAATGACAAGACAGGGATGAAGATAATTTGAGATAGGGATAGAGGATGAGCACATACTTTACCTAGCTGCATTGACTAAAATAATATATTATAATCAAGATTTATTCCAATAATATTTAATTGTTTAGAGACATGGAATTTGAAAATAGTTCAGCTCTATAAAAAGTCTTTGTAAATAGAAATCCTGTTTCTAAATTCCATTTTTATTCAATAGGATTCAATTTCAAATATCCCCTGGCAGTCTTCTAGTAAAGTTCTGATGAAATACAATACCATTAACACTGATAGCTGTGAGACAGTAGGTTGTATAGACCACACCAGGAGGCAAGTTGCAGTAAATTATGTCAGACAAATTGTTGATAAGAAAACATTAACTTTAGCACACTCTGGGTGGGTCCAGAACCAGCCAAAGTATCGGTGATTGAATTTGTATATCTACAGTGTGTTGTAGACTATCCATAGTTTCAGAGTGTGAAAGTAAATAGTTTAAATATAAATAATATTGATTGGTATTATATTTATATGAAAGGAGCTGCTGAAATTCTTTACCCTCTGAGACATTGTTCTTCGGTAAATCTAGACTTGCTTATCTGCTCTAGGGCGATATTTTGAATAGGAGTATTTGGGTGAGAACAAGGTGAGACACAAACTAAGTGTGTTGTTTTAGCAGGAAAATAATGGCAGGAAAATAATGACAATGCAGTGTTGTTAAATTGTAGTAATCTATTTTAAACTGACAAGCTGTGGTATGAGTGAAAGACTCTTGAAATTGGTCTTAAACCCCAATTTAAAATTATTATTTAAAATCAAATGATTAACTATATATTCAAAACTACTATAAAATAGGAATATAAGCAACATTTTGGGGATGAAATTAATCAATCAATGCCAAATATATCCAAGATGTTTCTAATATTCTATTTTACCTTGGGATCAGCTTATCATTCTCCTTTGGCACCAGGTCATGTGAACTTATAATTATGTATTAGTTATGGACATAACATCTGTACTTTCACCACTGTATGATACCATCTGAATTCCACAAAGCTGTTCATATGGACAATAACAATAGCATATACATTTTCCTCTATGTTTATCAAAGCTAGAAAATGTACAAGCATTGCAAATAGTCTTGTTCTTTTGGCATAGTGCATGGCAAGATAATTGTGTTCAGAATCCTGGTAACTAGACCAATAAATTTGTTAATAACATGCAACATCTGCTCTACGCTGTTGATAACAGCTGGCTTATCCCAGACCATTAAGATAACCTGTGTCTATGTATCTTGTTAAGGAGATATGGTCCAGACAGTTTCTGGCCAACTATCTCTGTTAAATGGTCGTATGGTGACAGACATGCTGGCAATCATTGGCAATTTGGGCCAGGATATTATTGTCATTAAAGCTGGTCCCAAATAAGTTGCCTCCCATTTCATTAAGATTTTAACATAAACTTATTTATTTAAATTTTTATAAAAACTGCAGATTATTAAATAATACCTTGAAGAATGTTTGTATTCAGGAACATTATCTTGAATTTTTACATTTTTTTTATTATTACAGATTAGAGGTAAACTTGAAAATGCAAGTTTTGAACATACATGTAGAAAAACATGTCCATGCAAATATCATGTAGTTTTCATAATGTAATCAAGTCTAATATATTCATTGGATGAGAAGTCCCAATATATTGTTATTGTCTGAATTAATATTTAAGTATAATGACTACTAAATACAGTATTGTCTATAAAAAAAAAAGTGATTTTTTAAAAAAATGTATGGAAATGTCCATAACATTTTCAGAGAAAAAACAAGAAAAAAATTAATACTAATAATATTAATATCATGAAATTATATGATCTTCAAATATGTTTTACACAAACACTGTATTGTGATGTAAATCACTGGCTTATTAATTTGTGATCTTTACCTATTGGCAATGCATTGAAAGTATTTCGTCAATTGATTGCCAGATGCAGGTATAATGAAAACTCTGCTCTGTGGGAAGGAACTATTAATGATTAGCATTTCTCATCCATCTTGTGCTTTGAAATGTCAGAGGAAGTCTGAAGACCCCCACAGCTGAAACCCGCCATGCAGCGCAATTGCAGAGGATATTTTTTTCCACTTTTAACTACATTTCTTAACATCGATTGCCTACCCAATGAATTTTTTGGTTTGCTGAGTAATTGATTCTTTTCAATACAAAATTTCTTGAGATCTCTAGTCTGGTTGTCATATTGTTATGGGGTTGTATTACTATTCAAAATAGGAAATAATTATTATTTTAGAATTGAAGTTAAATATTCATATGAAGGATGTAGAAATACATACTTTAACTTAAAACATTGGAGTTTTTGCAAGGTTTGTTTGCTTTAGGCTGGTTTATACCAGTCACAGCAGCTGTCTGACTGTTGCAGGGTGGGCTGTGGGAATAAATAAACTATTTTTTATTTATTAATTATATAAATGACGCTCAACCTTATTTCCATGTCTAGGACTACGGTTTTCATGACCTGACCCGTTTTTCTGAGATGGTTGACTGTTGATTGAGAGGGTTGGCGTTTGGTTGGCATACAAAGATGGAATAAACATTATTATATGATATTAATGCTAACATAGTTTTAATTATATAATAATTATTGATATAAAAAATGTATATAGCAAAGTAAAGAAAAAAGTATGAAATTGTAACTACCGTAGTTATGTTCAAATGTATCTGTAAGTAAGAAGGTTGAACTATGTGCATTGCTAGTTTTACTTTACCCTGTGAACATCCATGTTCAGCTAGTTTTACTTTACCCTGTGAACATCTATGTTCAGCTAGTTTTACTTTACCCTGTGAACATCCATGTTCAGCTAGTTTTACTTTACCCTGTGAACATCCATGTTCAGCTAGTTTTACTTTACCCTGTGAACATCTATGTTCAGCTAG
>JAUTBT010065226.1:0-14299 GCA_032361225.1 Lepetodrilus schrolli
TATCGATCCGCTGAACCTTGCCACGGTAGAGCGTGTGGGGCCGGGATCGAAGCCGAATTTCGGCTACCTGATCAAGCTGGATAGGACCAGACCGGCTTTCGCTGATATAACCCAGCACCCAGACAGTTTTGGGATCAACCAATGTAAACAAGGGCTCACCTGACTTAACAACCGTCCCTAACTCCATGTGTCGAGCGATAACAACGGCATCATACGGTGCTTTGAGAACATGCTGATCGAGAGTGGCTTCTTCCAGTTTCAGTTGTGCCTGTGCCGTTATTAACGCCGCTTTTGCCGTTAAAAGGCTGCTTTGGGCGATACCGAGTTCAGCCCGTGCCGTCTCAAGATCGAGCTTGGCTGCTTCCGCCATTTCCGAAGAGATGGTGTGCTTCTCATACAGCTTTTGTTTTCGGTCATTGGTTCGCTCTTTGGTAGCAACAATCGCTTTGGCTTTGATAATGGTTGTTTGCGCTCCCTTGATGGCCGCATCGGCTGCAAGCACACCGGCCCTGGCCTTGGCAAAACGCGCCTGTTGTTCGGTACTGTCCAGCCGCGCCAACACAGTGCCTTTAGGCACGCTATCTCCTTCATCCGCATTAAGTTCAACAATGGTATTGCTCACCTTAAAGCCGGTTTTAGAGAGTATTCGCGCTTCCACCGTGCCCAGGCCGAACACCTTAATTTCTACATTTTCCTCAATTGAGGCGATGTCGACCAGCAACGGACGTTTTTTGGTCATGTACCAAATACCGATTCCAACCGATACAACCAACAATAAAATCAGCACTTTTCCCATTGGCTTTTTCACGATTTTTTACTCCTGCCTGGTGTTTTGAACCCATCCAGTTGAAGGTCAAGCAACCTGCGACCTTCTTCGACAAGATCGAAACTGCGGGCATTGAGCGACCAGCGCAAGGCCAGCCCCTGGATGAGTGCCAGAATGAGATAAGCGGCGTCATCAGAATCAAGTGTTTTTTTAAACCGGCCGGCCTTAATCTCTGTAGCAATTAGTTTGGAAAAAAGCTTGTGACGGCTGGAGATAATTCCGGCAAAAAAACTGCGCAGTTTTTCGTTTTCTGCATGCAATTCTCGTGAAAACAAAATGGCGGGTATCGCCGGAGTTGTTTGGAAAAAACTCAAATGACTCATCACCAAGTCGTGCAGTTCATCAACGGGCCGAGTACCCTTTTTGCTCGTCAGTGCTGCTTTGGCCTGTAATAGTTTGCCGATGTACTGACCCACGGCATCCCAGATGTGTTCCTTGGTAGGAAAATGCCGGAAAATACCGGGTTGCGAAATACCGACCTCTTTGGCCAAAGCTTCGGTTGTCATCCTGTCGGGACCGATTTCTCCAGCCAGCCGCAAGGTCGCCTCAACAATCTCACGTTTACGCTCCTCAGCACTTTTTCGGGTGCGTATGGTCATTTATTTTTCCGCCCATTATTCCATGCCGCGCGGGTAGTGAAGGCAATAACAAGCCACACTGTACTTCTTAACGTCATCGCCGCCAGGGTTCGCGGCTCATAGTCGCCACCCAGCCAGATATGCAAGCCAAGCCCCCCAAACACAAGCAAGGTCGCGACAGCGATAAGCATCGCCAAATTCACGGCCCAACCTCGCCATAAAAAAAGTCCCACACCCGCTAAGATATAGGCAAACCCGGCAACAAAATTAAACCAAAGCACGAACGGTACATAGTGGCCCGCCGCCACCCGCGCAGCTCCATCAATGAACAACACGGATCCACCGGAAAAAAGAGTCATGCTGCCAAATATCACAGCAACGGCTGCAGCAATGGTTACGCCACGGGGCTTTGTATTCGTTGTAATTGACATCGTTTTATAGGTCTCCTCTGCCACTGTTTCGCAACTTTGTATTGATAGAACACTAGTTAGCAACTAATCACTTACTAGTGTGTATCGAAGAGAAAAGACTGTCAACACTTTTCTCGACTCGCTCAAAGGGCTTGGTTAATCCTAGAGAAATCAGGTGGGCACAGAAAAGACATACAAGCGCTTGATGCCGAGAAGGAAAAGCTCGCCCGAGACGTAAACGTCACATTGTACGAACAGTGGAATAATCAAGTCTTTGTCACTATTTCCAGCGCTGAACAGAGGGTATATGGAAAAAATGAGGTTCAAGATCAAAAAATATGGGCTGACAGATCCCGTTACTGATGAGTCAGACTTGGAACCCCCTCTTAATGGAGGTGGTTAATTGGGTAAGTATTAATCGTCCCATAAGTAGTTGCAGTAGGCTCTCTATTCTCGAACAGACTCCTAGAACTCAAGACGTAATCCCGCCTTGACCCAGTTAGAGGATATATTGTCTTGATCAATACGGATTTCATAATCGATAAACCCGGATCGCCCCTCGGCGGTTACGATCGAGAATCCCACGCCTATATTGAGAAAGTCCCGATCTGGCCGATCCGTTGTAATTGAGAACGTACTGCTACTTGGGTCGTGTATAAACTGCGCAGAAACTTCCCGTGATTCGTCACTAAACTCATGTTCCCACTCAAAACGTGTCTGAGGTATCAAGACGCTATTCGATAGGCTGATTGCCCAGGAGAGTTGCCCCCCTGCTGCGGCGGTGGTGGAATCGATGGTCTGATCTGAAATTGACACAATCGAGCCCGCACCTTTGCCTTTGGGATCTGATACTGATTCTGAATAAGCATCTATTTCTGCGCGGGTAAAGCTCACCCGCCCATAGGGGCCGAAGGAAAAAGATCCCTGGCTAAATTCAAAACCACCGCTCAAACTCGCAGAATAGTCCATGCCTTCCGTGTCAGCATGTGCCGCTTGTAATGGTTTGGAGCGGCTCCCCAATCTACGTTGAGTGGTGAATTCATTTTTACCCACCTTTAACAATCCGTCCAGATAGAAATGGTCTGACTGATAATAAGTTCCATAGACCATTGCATGAACGCCGTCGAGCGCCATCTGCCCGATACCATCGCTAAAATCCGAACGATTGCTGGCAAGACCCAGCGCACCACCGACTATCGTTTGGTTGGAAACTCGATAGTCCATTCCCAGGGTAATACCTTTGCTTTCAAAGTTGAAACCCGTTTCTTTGGCGGTTTCATCCCGTTCACCGAACCCATAACTACCGTTGACAAACAAGCCCAAACGGCCGGATAAATCTTGCTCGTTGTCTCCCGCTGCTCCGCCGGTTATCGAGCCATCCGTAAGCGCGCTGATGACGGCTCCAGGCAGGGTCTGCCCGCCAATCCGTATATTGAGGCCGGATAAATCAACGCCCCTAGCGCCTGAGCGCAAGGCGCTTAGACGTGCATTAATGTTTGAGGTTTGAATATTGGCCGTTTCAATCACCGCGGTTCCTTGCGAAGAAACCCCTTCATGTGGGGCTTCGAGGGTTTCTTCTACTTCTTCAGGATCCGCATCTTTCAATTCTCTACAAGTATTCAGTAAGTCCTGTTCTTCTGCAGTAAGGTCTGTTTTTTTCTCTAATTCAGGGCAAGCACTGTCCAGGGCAGCGGCTCCCGATTGCTCATTTTCATCCAGACCCTCGGTGTCCGCAATACCGCCATTAACGATGAATTTCGCAATTAACTCTTCACTCTCTGCCCGTTGTGTCGCGGCTCTTGTTTTTGACAGTCTCGCCGTAATCACCACCCGCTCGGCCGTCTTGAGGGTAAAGGTGTTGCTGGATTGATCATTGTCATCAATCGTTGTTTGTGCTGCGCTCAGGTCACCACCTTCGGCCGGTTCTACGCTCCAGGTGATGTTTGCGGTCTTATTGTCAATTCCGGATACCTGAACCACAAAAGGTGCAAGCTGAGTTCCCGGTACACCCTCTTGTTTATCGCCTGTTACCACCGCAACCGCACCACCGCCTGCAGGGCTTGGGGGCGCAGCAAGAACGCTCGTATCACGCGTTTTCACCGTGGCGCTATCGAGTACAACTTCGCCCTGCAGTAACTGCAGGCTGATCGTTTCTCCATCGTCCGCCTGATCATCCTGTATGACTGCAATACTCAATGTTTTGGAACCGCCCTCGCCGGGATTCCACGTTAAAGCAGTATTTTCCGGTGGTTGATAATCAACACCAGATTGGGCGCTATCACCTTCGGCACCAACCAACACGTTCAGCGTCAGCTCAGTTTCGATATCGCCATTGCGGGTTACGCTTATCTCTGCTGGCGTACCTTCCTCGGCACTGTATTCTGGGGCTGAAAAGCTGGCACTGGCAGCGTTGGCCGGTTCTGACGAATCCGTAATCGTTACCGTTGCTGAGTCGGCCTGGCCATCCCCACCCAGAGTGACGCTAAATGATTCAGCAGGTTCGTTGGCCTCATTGTCCTTGATTATCGGGATCGAAACCGTTTTCGGCGCGCTGTCCTGATCTTGCCATTCCAATGTTAGATTCTGCGGGATCGTATAATCTCCCGGAGCCTTTGCGCTACCATCCGCAATTGTCAATGTTGTCGCGAGTGGGCCATCGGCACCCTCCGATCGATTGACCTCTATATCAACCTTGCCGTCCGCTTCATTTACCGCGTATTCGGTTGCTGAGAACTTCAGTACTCCGCTGTTCTTGGGAGGCTCTGTACCCGCTTCTTTTATCGTAACCTCCGCCGAGCTGCTGCCTCCGTTAGAGTCATTGAGGTTTACCCTGAAGGTTTCATCTTTCTCGCTATCGATACTGTCTTTGTTAATGGTAATGCTGACTGTTTTGCTATCCTGACCCGGTTCAAATTCGATCTCAGCTGTTTTTTTATTGTAATCCTGCCCCGCTGTTGCGCTGCCGTCAGCCGTCTCAACCTTGGCGCTGATGGCTCCCTCATTTCCTTTTATCCTTTTGAGGTTCAATGTCACCGCCCCCGAATTCTCGCTAACGGAATAACTCGCTGGATCGAAAATAACATTTCCAGTTGTGGAGGTGCCGGTGGGAGTCTCGGTGGGAGTCTCGGTGGGAGTCTCGGTGGGAGTCTCGGTGGGAGTCTCGGTGGGAGTCTCGGTGGGAGTATCAGTGGGAGTGTCGGTGGAAGTCTCTGCAGATCCTTCAGGAGAGGCGGCAACATCCTCTGCCGCAGACGCTACACTGCTCATGAAAAACAAAATCAAAAATATTACGGCAGAAAAACAGAATGGAAAATGACGGGTTTGTTTATACATATTACTTAGTTAGGTTCGGGTTAACCTGAAAAAATCAGTTGGATCACAGAAAAGACAGACAAGATATTGATGCCTTTATCTGTGCCCAACTGATTTTTCCAGGGTTAAGGCGGGTTCGGAACCCATTAAAATTCCTTTATTCCTGAGTTAATTACTAAATTGTAGACTAAAAGTGAAACGACCACAGAGGATGAACCCACGATCGGCTATCAAGTTGAAAACTATACCCATCACAATTTGTGCTTTGGTTTTAAAGGGTATTCAGTTCTCGGCTGACAGTAATACCATTGTGATTGAGAAAAACCTCCACCTGGAATTTCTCTCCCAACGAAGTATCAAGGTCACCAAGGTACTGGAAGGTGATATTGGTTTGAATACTCTGATAGGCAGCAGAGATATCTGTGTTTTCTGCTCTGAAGTAAGTGCCGCCTGTTTCTGCCGCAATTTTTTGCAGTGATGTTTCGTTAGTGTAGGCACCGGTTCCAAAACCAACAGTATAAACTGCCATATTGTTGGTCTTAGCTAGGGTAATGACGTCATCCTCGGTGTTATTACTCGAATTATCATCTCCATCGGTCATCGCGATAATAAACTTACGCAAGCTGCTGCGTGCCGCAAGCTTCTCTACCCCAGTGCTGATTGAATCGTAAACAGCGGTGGCAGAAGTCCAAGGGTAACTCTTTACCTGCTTATAGTTTGGTGTATCAGGATGCAAAGCATCGGTGCTGGAAGATGTTCCCCACCAAACAGCATATGGGTTATAGGCATCCATAATAAAGTGGAGATCCTTCGCTTGTACGCTGAAACCATCCGCCGGAAATACATACTTCACTGCAACATCGTTCTGATCGGTCAATGAAAACAGCTGGTCAACAGCGGCCTGGTCAATAAAGTTTTCAGTACCATCATAAATTACCGTGGCTACCTCATCCTCTGCGCTTTTAAAATCAAGAAAAGTGTGACCAGCAATAGACGCAAGTTGAAAGCGGGTAAATTCTTTACCTGAATCAGCGTCGGTAAACACGCTTTCTTCCATTGATGGACTCGCATCCAGCGTCATTACGACTGAGGCTTTTCCGGAGGTAGCGACTGCTGAGCTTGTCGTCATATTGGCCGGGCTTTTGTTGACGGTGGCTGTAAGCGCAGAATCAGGAATACCCAATACGGCTTTATGGGTCTGATCATCCGTGACCGTAAAAGCAATCGTGTCATCATCCACTTTCTGAATCGAACCGATAGTATAGGTCGCTTCATTAGGAATAGTGGAAGCCACATTATTGTTGGCATCTCCCGACTGAAAAATGTCGACGTCAGCCGTAATATCGCGAAAACCTGGAGCAGTCCCTCGCACCTGCGTTGTGCCCGCTGGCAAGGTTCCGGTAAACGCCCCACAGACATCTGTTGGCGCATCAGCCAGACCCAACTGGGCACCATCGCCACCGATAAAAGCAACCTCAGCATTTGTAAGCGGTGAATACCCTTCGGGTACATTCGGGCAAGTATCTTCCTCGGCTTTACCACCTAAAGCGCGAGCCATAATAGCTGTTTTCGCCTGATTGGTTCCGGTAGGTACGACCAAAGTACCTCCCAGTTGTCCTGCAGAGCCTTTGGAATCATCATCACTGTCGCAACTGATCAGAGCCAGCGATAACAGCCCGAGAACAAACGTGCGGACGCACGATTGAATTATTGCCATGTAACTTCTCCTGTATTTTTTTAGGTGGAGCGTCTATATTAGAGTCAATAGAATTACGTATTAAAATACCGACATCCCACACCGGCGGTCAAGTTCATCCTTTCCAGTCATCCCGGCAGGATGTGAGGATCCAGACCCCATGGATGGCTTCCACCCATCGCAAAAAACACCTCCATATACTCATCACGTTTAGGTTTTAGGTATTAAGAGTGGCGTTCTATTCGTTCCGTGGCAAGACGCAATGACGCGTAATAGCAGGGACTATTGCAAGGAATTGCAACGCCGCCAGGGAGCGAATAGAGCGTGCTATTAGACCTAAAACCTAAACGTGATGAGTATCTACTGGATCTTGGCTTCCTCCCAGAATAACCGGGAGCATATCCCATAATTTGAACTCAGAAACCTGAGTTACGATAGTGAGTGTGCAGTAACATATTGGTTTCAGGAGGTGTTTGTATGAACTTCTAAAGTTTGACCATTAACGAGTCATCGGCTCTGATTGTCATTGACTTCCTTGACCCGAGATTTTTAGCAGGACTCGATCAAGTAAACGATACGATAAGATGCGCCGCAAAGTGGCGAATAAGTAGGTTGGAAAGGTCACGTAGTAGCGAATCTTTGGGCGCGGATTTTCTAATGCGTGAATAACGCGCTTTAACACCGCCTCTGGTGGCAGCGTAAACGGCACCGCCGGCCCTTCTTTGGTAAGACGGGTTTCAGTCGCTTGGTAGTGCTCACGATGCACACTTTGCGTCTTGTCAATATTTTGCTGGTAGGCCTTGAAGGCGTTTTTGCGAAAGCGACTCTCGATCGGACCGGGTTCAATCAGCGACAAAAAGACACCGCTACCGTGCAGCTCTAATCTCAAGGTATCGGTAATTGCCTCCAAGGCGAATTTGCTGGCATTGTATGCGCCGCGATAGGGTAAAACGATAAGACCCAGGACAGAACTGTTCTGGATAATCCGCCCTCTTCCCTGAGCGCGCATTAACGGGATAATTCGATTGGTCAACTCAACTGTACCAAACAGATTAGTCTCGAACTGTGCCCGTAAAGTAGACCGGCTTAAATCCTCAACCGCGCCAGGTTGTCCGTAGGCAGCGTTATTAAACAACGCGTAAAGTTGGCCATTGGTTGCTTTGCTTACTTGGTCAACGGCATTTTGAATAGAACCTGAATCATCAAGATCCAGTTGCCAACTCTCGAAACCCTCAGTGCGTAAGCGTTCCACATCCTGTATCTTTCTTGCAGTAGCAAAAACTCGATAGTCCCGCTCTTTGAGACCTTTGGCCACGCATAAACCGATACCACTAGAACACCCTGTGATAAGTATTGATTTGCTGTTTTTGCCCATACCCATATTGGTAGGAGTAATCACATTCATTAGAGTACCTCTTTATCAGGATGCAAGTGTACTGTAACGTATTAAATGGATATATACTCATCACGTTTAGGTTTTAGGCTCCTATTGATTTTCCGTTCCTAAGCATCTCACTTGTCTTTTGGCTCGTCCACAGTGTTACTTTGCCAAACATTATCCGTTGTTTTTTTGACTTGCGTTGTTATTGGGCAATGGTGAAATCATTAATAGGAAAATCAAGCCAAACGCTAAAAGCACTCTTATTCATCAAGCCTAATTTTTTACCACCTACTATAACGGCGTTGCATAAGACCGTTATTCCTTCATGCCCTGTTTTCCTGATTCTCTTTCTGTACAATCTTGCATCTTCTGGCGTCAGATAGCCTACTGTCTTACCATTGATATCCACTCGAATTGCTTGCTTGTCATAGGCGTTATTGTTTTCGTAATGTAGCGCTGCTTTTTCATTTAAATGGCTACCATCCTTAGAGTAACCCCCACATAAGTTCTTCAGGTTCTTGGTATAATTTGATTCGCCTACAATTTCTAAATCAAACCCACCATCACCTTTTACAAAAACCGCTTCTTTTCCCTTAAATATTTTAGAGATTAATCCCATAGTTAGATATCCTTACTTTATTAAGTACACAAAAAACACTCTGCAATGACAGCAACATCCCCAACAACGATAGAAGACAGCATTTACTCTCTACATACCCATCACGAATAGGTTTTAGGGTTTAAGCGTGCGATCTGTTCATTCCGCGGCAAGGCGAAATGATGCGTAATAGCGGGACTACTACAAGGAATTGCAACACAGCCATGAGGCGAACAGGGCGTACAATTACCCCTAAAACCTAAACGTGATGAGTATAGACGCACGTCTTGTTCAAGCATCTAATGACACTGCATATCCTTATAACTATCGGCACACTTCTTTAACTGAAGAGACCCTTTGTCAGTTTTATAGGATATTCTATAGCTCAAGTCTCGGAGTTCACCTGATTCGTCATCAACGGGCGCAGGAATCGAGGTGACAGGTACTTTCTTTCTCATGATTAACAATGCTTATCTATGCGATAATACCCCGCCACAATCAAGCCCTTACAATAAACTGATTTTATTCCATGCCCCCTACTCCAAACATCGGCTTTATCAGCTTAGGCTGCCCCAAAGCGCTGGTCGACTCCGAACGAATTTTAAGCCAGCTACGCTCAGAAGGTTATGGCACCTCCGCCCAATACGACAATGTGGACCTGGTGGTTGTGAACACTTGCGGATTCATTGATGCCGCCGTGGAAGAGTCGCTGGATACCATCCATGAAGCGCTCGATGAAAATGGCAAGGTCATCGTTACCGGCTGCCTGGGTGCCGATGCGAATAAAGTGCTGGATCATTTTCCGGAGGTATTAGCAGTCACTGGCCCACATGCTTATGAGGCCGTGGTAAATGCCATCCACAAACATCTTCCAGCGCCGCATCAACCACATGCTGAATTACTGCCGCCCCAGGGTGTAAAACTCACCCCTCGTCATTACGCCTATTTAAAAATTTCAGAAGGCTGCAATCACCGTTGTTCATTTTGCATCATTCCCCAACTTCGCGGTGACTTGGTCAGCCGGCCCATCGGCGATGTTATGCAGGAAGCTGAAAACCTCGTCGCCGCAGGCGTCAAAGAGTTGCTCGTTATTTCGCAAGATACCAGCGCCTACGGCATCGACACCCAATATCGAACGGGATTCTGGCAAGGCCAGCCCGTCAAGACCCATATCCAAGCACTCTCAGAAGCATTGGGAACGCTGGGGGTCTGGGTGCGCTTACATTACGTCTACCCCTACCCTCACGTTGATAAACTCATTCCCTTGATGGCTGATAATAAACTGCTGCCCTATCTGGATATTCCCATGCAGCACGGCAGCCCACGCATTTTAAAATCAATGCACAGGCCGGCACATGCGGAAAAGATGCTGGATAGAATCGCAAGCTGGCGCACGATCTGTCCTGACTTAACCATCCGTAGCACATTTATAGTCGGCTTTCCTGGCGAAACCGAAAAGGCGTTTTTAGAACTGCTCGATTTTATTCGTGAGGCACGACTTAACAGGGTCGGTTGTTTTACTTACTCCCCCGTCGAAGGTGCACCCGCTAATACTTTAGAAAATTCAGTTGACGAAGAAATCAAACAAGATCGTCTGGAGCAATTCATGGAAGTACAGGCGGAGATCAGTCGGGATTTATTGGTCGATAAACATGGACAAAAACTCATCATTCTAAGTGATGAGCACGAAGGCCCGAACACTATCGCCCGTAGTGCTGCGGATGCGCCGGGAATTGATGGTGTTGTCATTATTGAAGACACTCATCTTCCCCTTGGAGAATTTGCAGAAGTTGAAATCACGGCTTCAGATGAGCATGATCTTTGGGCTAAAAAATGAGTTTACTTCGCCCCCTAAAAATAGGCGCTCTGGAGTTTTCAAATAACCTAGTGCTAGCACCCATGGCCGGAGTGACCGACCTGCCCTTTCGGCAATTATGCAGAGAGCTAGGCGCAGGCATGACCGTTTCAGAAATGGTCGCCTCGAACCCTCGTTTGCGCGGCAGCAAAAAGAGCCGTCAGCGTATTCAGTACAGTAAAGAACCGCAGCCCATTTGTGTGCAAATTGTAGGCAATGATCCCCAACAAATGGCAGAAGCCGCACGCTATAATGTAGCGATGGGCGCGGCACTCATTGATATTAATATGGGTTGTCCCGCCAAAAAAGTTTGCCGTAAACAAGCAGGCTCTGCCCTTCTCGCGAATGAACCCTTAGTACAATCTATTCTGGAAACCGTCGTTGCTTCGGTGGATGTACCTGTCACCTTAAAAATTCGCACCGGCATTTCAGCCGATCAACGCAACGCCGTACGCATTGCACAGATCGCTCAGGACGCTGGGGTTCAGGCTCTTGCCGTACACGGCCGTACCCGTGCCGATAAATTTAATGGCGACGCCGAATACAAAACCATTCGCAATATTTGCCGAAACGTAACGATTCCCGTACTGGCAAATGGCGATATTGATTCGCCCCATAAAGCCGCACAAGTTTTAACAACAACCGGCGCTGATGGCGTCATGATAGGTCGCGCTGCGCAAGGGCGCCCCTGGATTTTTCGAGAAATAATGCATTACCTTCAATATGGGTACGCAGCCCCTACGCTCAAGATCGAGAAAATACACTCAATCCTAGCCCAGCATATTAAAGCACTGCATGATTTTTATGGTGAGTTTGCAGGTGTCAGAATTGCGCGCAAGCACATTGGCTGGTACTTAAAAACACAAGAGTATCGGCTACCAGAAATCAAAAAAATAAACTATTTTGACTCGCCGGCTGAACAATTGGAAGCCTTGGAAAATATTCTGAGTAATATCAAGGAACTTGAACAAAGTGAAATAAACTATTCACCTCAGAATGCCAAAATATTATCAGCCACTTCCCCCCTCTGTCAGGCTAGTTTCCCACCCAGTAAAATGGGATTCTAACTAAAAGCGGTTCGGTGATTTGAAATGGTGGGGTTTACCCACAGATATCGCTGAGGAACCTAAAAACAATGGTGTAAGATTTAGCATCGTAGATTATCGTGATCCGGAAACCAGAAAACTTCACCGCTTTGTGACCACCGTGCCTGAGCCGATCAATCCGGGAACGATTGCCATGCTGTATGATAAACGCTGGACGATCAAGAAAGCGTTCAATAACAGCAAAAGCAATTTAAAGAAAACAAAGGCCTGGTCCTC
Source organism: Lepetodrilus schrolli (assembly GCA_032361225.1). NCBI lineage: Eukaryota > Metazoa > Mollusca > Gastropoda > Lepetellida > Lepetodrilidae > Lepetodrilus > Lepetodrilus schrolli. The sequence continues at coordinate 11,979 of JAUTBT010065226.1, forward strand.
GAATACCTGCTCACTCAAAAATAAAATGCGCCTGACGGCCTGAGCTATAACTTCAAAAACACAAACCCCGGAGTTGATCCCCTCCGATAATAAGTACAGCAAAATAAAGCAGCGGGTGGCCGAAAAAAGAGGTGGCTTTGTGCGTCCATTATTTTTTCAGGAAAGATATACCCATCACGTTAAGGTTTTAGGGTTTAAGTGTGCGTCCTGTTCGTTCCGTGACAAGGCGCAATGACGCATAATATACTCATCACGTTTAGGTTTTAGGTCTAATAGCACGCTCTATTCGCTCTCTGGCAGCGTTGCAATTCCTTGCAATAGTCCCTGCTATTACGCGTCATTGCGTCTTGCCACGGAACGAATAGAACGCACTCTTAATACCTAAAACCTAAACGTGATGAGTATAGTCGGACTACTATAAGGAATTGCAACGCAGGCAGGGGGCGAATAGGGCGTGCAATTAGTCCTAAAACCTTAACGTGATGGGTATATATAGTCCATATAAGCTCATACACTATTTGGGCGGTTCAAAATGTAAAATAACTGGGTTGACCCAGTTTTTGCAGCGAGACCGTTTCGGTAGTTCCCAGCTTTTCAGCAACCTCGGCATAAGGACGGTCACTGACTGGAAATCCCTCTTGAAGTTCGTTAATAATTTTGCGATCGAGGCTATCCATCAATGTTTAATATTGGCCGCACAACCGTCTTTGCCTCGATATCTCGCGCCACGCTGTTTAAAACAGCGTGTTGAGAACAAGACCTGATGGGGCAATGATCGAAGCACAAAACGTTCATTGATCTCTTCGATACAGCGTTTTACCTCATCACGATCACGCCCGTGAATCATGCAAAAAAGATTATAAGGCCATTCAGGCAAGTGACGCTGACGTTGATAACAAAGCGTCACGCACTCCAGCTTGCTCAGTTGCTCTCCCAGCTCATCAACGTGATCTTGGGAGACATCCCAAACCAGCATGGCATTAGCGCGGTAACCCAGTTCATGATGGCGAACAACAACGCCAAATCGCTTGATAGCGCCAGAAGCTTGTAGCGCATCAATACGCTCAATGATGACTTTTTCGCTATAGCCAATTTTTTCTCCAACGGCCTGATAGGGTCGCTCCACCAGTGGCAAACCAAACTGAATGGTTTCGATTAATTGCTCATCGAGTATTGTATTTTCCTCGATCTGTATTTCCCGTACCGGTCTCGCCGTTTTATTCTGATGCTCAATATGCTTTCGTTTAACATTATTCAGGTTCATTTGAAAACCCAGGTCGATATGATGCCCCACAACAAGTGGTAATGAAATCAAGCTATAGCCCGTCATTTTTTCTATGCGGCTCAATTCGGATCGCAGATGCGCCTGGTCTGCAGCGGTAACGACAAACCAGAGATTATAAGTGTGCTCGCGTTCATAATTATGGTTAACGGCCTCAAACCCGCTAATGATCGCGGCCGTATTTTCAATTTCTTCAGTAGGTACAGCCATTGCCGCAAGTGTACTCGCCCCGATGGAATGAGGCCGGAATACCGGGCCGATTCGGCTGACCATGCCACGTTCATGCAGTGTCTTTAACGTCGAAAGGATAGTCCCTGGATCAGACTTGAGCTGTTTGGCAATCTCAGAAAAAGGGGTCGGCATTAAAGGAAAATCACGTTGATAATCATTAAGCAGGTGCTGTTCGACAAGGCTGATATTCATCCTTTCACAACCCTATTTTATGCGCTCTTGAAGTAAAAAAGATGCCACTGGGCTTTGTCACTGACAATACATCTGCCTGAGTCAATGTGTCGGTATCAATAACTACAACTTTGTCTTTATCCCTCACGGAAATCCAGACCTCCTCCCCACGTGGCGAAAACTCCATATGCAACACACCTTTACCCAATGTAAACGCCTTAACTATTTTTAGAGTTTCAACATCAATCACCTGGACAGTATCGTTGTTTGGAAAAGCAAAATTCACCCAAATTTGACGCTCATCAGGACGTGCCATCACGAAAACGGGTTGACCATGCACCTTCACCCGGGCTTTTTCCTGCCAGTTTTGGCTATCAACAACCAAAACCTCATGCTGCCCCACGGCTGGCAAAAAAGCGGTATTACCTGCCATGGCCCAACCTTCCAAATGTGGCATCTTATAGACGGGTAACTTTTGTTCGCCTTTACCGTAATGGTCCATAATACGGACGACCCCTTTTTCAAGATGCCAAAGATCAAGTTTTGCCAACCCGTCTTCACCAAACAGGCCCGCAATATAGTAGCGACCTTCGGGCGTAATCAACCCATCATAAGGCTGCTGACCAATACCTGGGAA